>JTLS01000390.1:0-19932 GCA_000826855.1 Basidioascus undulatus
GGGGGAGGGGAGGGGAGGGGGAGCAGCGCACGTAATGGACTTTGATATTCTCCGGATCGTCGTCCTCGATGTACGCGATCCGGCTCGTCACAGCCTGCATGACGTTCTCGATCGGCACGTCCGCGTTGTGCTGCTGCTGCTGCTGGGGCGCAGCGGCGGGGGGGAAGAGGGACGCCAGGGTTGAGGGCCCTGGGGCCGCCGCGCCGGCGTCGGGTTCTGCGCCTGGGCGCGGGTAGGAGAGCAGGGGCGGATGCGGCGGGCGAGGCGGGGCGGGGTAGAAGGACGTCGGCCAGACGCTCGATTGGTTCGTGGGCGTGGGCTTCGGGGGGAGGTGCAGCGATTGGGTGGGCTCAGGCGCGCTGGGGGGGAAAGAGAGCGGCACGGGCGGGACGGGGGGCGGCTGCTGAAGGGGGAAGGGGGATTGCTGTACCACCCATTCCGTTCCGCGCCAGTGTGTTTGTTGGTGGGATAGGAGAGTAAACGTAGAAGACTCACCCAAGCATGTGGTTGAACCCCCTCCGCACTGAGGCCCATGAGCGCCGCCGCCGCCGCCCTTCCGCCCTCCTCCACCGCCGCGGCCGCCGCCGCCTCCGCGTGCTTCTGCGCCGCGTCGGCCTCCATCTCAGCAGCCATCATCTCCCTCCGCGTGCGCTTCCGCTTGCGCCCCGACGGCCACACGCACTCCGCCCGCGCCTTCTCGCACGGCCCGCACACTGGCTGCGGGCCCGGGCAACGCGACTTTTTGGAGCGGCAGCGCAGGCACGCGAGCGGGATGCGGTTCGTCGGCTGCGGGACTGAGGCGGCGCCAGGGCCGGTAGGGTGAGCGGCGGTCGCGGTCGAGGAGGGAGCGGGCGGATCGTCGCCGGCCTCGGGGGACGGCGACGCTGAGGGCGATGGCGAGGTCGGCATATCGGATGACGAGCATGCAGGGTTCGATGGTGAGCTTGTACTGGTTTCCAGATGCCCCTGGGGGAGAGTGTGTGCGTGCGGGTGGCCAAGGGCGGATGTTGAGGACGAACGAGTGCACCTCAAGCGGTCTGCGGGAACGCGACGACGCGACGGCACTTCGGGCCGAAAAGCGTTCGGTGAGGTGGAGTACCTAGTTTGAAATACTAGTAGTGCCTGGATCCTCATTGCGCTCGGGCTGGATGCTCGTCGTACGGATGGACCAGCTCTTCTTTCATCGGTTGGTGTGAAAAATTTCACATTTACTACAGCCTTTGAGAGTACATCCTAGTCAACTTGTTGAAGGTAAGGGAGACGATGTCTGAGGGGGGCCGCGGTGCTCACGAGTCCAACGAACACCAGCTCGCCCAAGCTCGCCCGCCATTCCTGCCTGGCGGCCGAGCACGACGAGCTCTTTTCCCATCCCTTCTACCCCCCGTTTGCAGCGGGGCAGGTGATTGCTGAGTTGTAGGAGCGTTAGCACTGTACACCCTCATACGCTGTGAGGAGTGGAGAGACGGCGTATGGACCTCCATTAAGTTAATATCCAAGGCTGCCAGATTTTGCGTGTCGTGCTCCGCCCGGTAGTGAATGCCAACAAAGGGCGCCTTCCTATTCAAAGTGATGATACCAGCTTAAAAATTTCCATAGGTCAAATTCTGAATGGGCACCTGAATGGTCAGTGCCGCGTGAGCAGGTCACTGTGCCTTGGACATGGCTCATCCACATTCGCAGGACTACAAGCCTGCCCATGGGGGTTCCTAATCAGAGTAGTATGCACGGGCATAACATGGGATGGTGGTAGACCTCATCTGAAGGCTCGATGGTACATGTAGCAGAGAAGCATGGGCGGATAGGGGCGACGGCTTTTCCCTGAAAAGTCACTCTCTTCCGCAACAGCCTGCGACTGCCACGGAGCGTCCATTACAAAGGCGAGCGCAGAAGCCGAAGTCGTGGAGACCACAAACTTGGACATTTTATTCAATTTACTCGGTCATCTACTAAGGACCCAGAAAGTTGCATGCTATGGACAGGCCGGATTCGGAACGCAGGCGCGCAGTGGCACTTGGTGTTCTCCTGCCGCTTCCAGTTCTGCGTATTGTTGCGGAGGAGACATGTGCAGACTAGGCTCCAGCCATAAGAATAAAATAACCTAGCCCTTTATGATCGGAAAGGTTGAAGGATGAAGGACAGCGCTTGCCTAGTTCGAGCAGAGTGCAGGCGAAACGCAGCCTGCAGTCCACCACTTTCAGTTTTCAGCGCCTTCGAACGCCCCCGCAGTCTAGCGCAGATGCAGCCATCAGCCAAGCTGAAAAGCATAAATCCTTTCCACTGTTCCCGATGACTTTGGAATTCCCTCCCAAAATGACAGTCCCCCGCGTCGACACTCCCTCTCTCAGCGGCGCAACGCCCACCGTATCGCTGAGCCACTCCGGTCCTCTAACCCCACCCGCCGAAGCATCCTCAGAAGACCTGCCTGTACCTCCTCTCCCTCCCCATTCCCATCCGGCCCCCGACTCCCAACCCGCATCTCCTCCGTCCTCCCGGCCCGAAGACGAGCCAAGCCGCCTCCCTCCCCTCCCCCCGCTCCGAGAGGAGGCCGACGCGTCCAGCTCCAGCACGAGCCATGGCAGCCTTCACCAAGGCACGGGCACGACCACCCTGATCAGCTCCGACGACGTCCCCTTCCACGTCGAGTCCCTCTTCCTGCGTGCCGCCTCGCCCGTCTTCCGGAACCTCTTCGACACGCTCCCGCGGTACACCTCCACACCACGCCCCACATCCCTTCCAGGTCTGGTCGAGCGCTCCGGAACGACGATCCAGCTGTCCGAGCCCGCCTCGACGCTGCGCATCCTCCTCCCGCTCTCCATGCACGCCTCCGTCCCCGCCTTCTCCTCCCTCTCCGAATTGGAACCCATCCTCCACGCCGCACACAAGTACCAAGCCTCCGGCGTCCTGGAGTACCTCTCCCTCCAGATAATCCTCAAGACGCCCACCTCCGCCTCCTCTTCTTCTCTCGAAGAGGAGACGGAGGGGCCGTGGGACCCCCTCCGCGCATACACCCTCGGGGCGAGGTACGACCTCCCTGCTGTGCGGGGGCACGCTCTCCCGCTCGCTTGCGCCCGGCCGGCGGACTTGCTGCTAAGGAGGGTGGGCGTGCTGGATGTGAGGGACGGGATGGGGCTGGAGGCGTATGTGGATTTGGTGAGGGCGGGCGTGACGCTCCTGGAGAGGGACAGGAAGGAGGCGGAGAGGACGGTCAGGATTTTGCGGGGGGAGAGGGAGGAGAAGAAAGGAGAGGGGAAGAGTGGGGGAGGTTTACTGGCAGGGTGTTTTGCCAGGCTTGGAAGGAAGGTGAAGGGGATTGGGCGCAGGGGGGAGAAGGAGGGCGTAGTGGGATGGGAGGGGCTGGAAAGGAGCTGAATACGATTTGCAATCAGCGATCGCAATTATATGACATTTATGCTTTACATTTGAGTGTGAGATTCTCCATCTGGAGCAAAGGAATGTTGGCAGCAGGACGTTTCTGGTCATTTCGCAGGCCTGGAATCAACACTGTGAAACACTGCATTGTGGATAGGCGCCGTGCGCTCTAGGATGGTCGCCGGGTTCTTTTGACTTTAATAATAACCAGACCTCCAGTGGTTGTATTTCCACGAGTACCGGTGAAGAGTGGCACGGTCAAACGGCAGCTTCCAAGACCTGCAGTGGCCACTGCATTAAATCCAGGTCTTCCCCTCCCCAACAACGCTTCGTCTCCCACACCCCTCGCCTCCGCGTCGACGTTTTTTTTTTCACATTATTCGTCGTCTGCCACCTTTACGACCGCCTTGCCCATGTTCTTGCCGACGAGCATGTCCACGAGCGCCTTGTCGGCGTTCTCGATGCCCTTCGTAACGTGCTCGAGGATCCTGCACATCCAGCCGATGTCAGCTTGGTCGGGAGGCTGAAGGAGAGAAGTTGCCTCGACGCACTTGAGCTTTCCCTCCGCGATCCAGCGCGGGACCTTCGCGTAGAAGTCGGCGTCGTCCTCCGGATTCTCTGGTAGCGGCATGGACGTAGTCAGCGACTAAGTCTGAGAGAACAGCGACTAAGTCTGAGAGAAAGGCAGGGACGGGTTAACGGACCGATGTGGAGAATGATGAAGCCTGTTCACATCCAAACAGTCAGTTTCACATTTCATTGAAAGTGAGATACAGAGGAAGAACGGGGTGGGGGCAGTATCAAAACACGGGCATACCCTTCATGTTGATTAGCTTGGCAGCGACGTTGAAAAGGTTGCGGATGGGGTACCGCTCTTCAGGCTTGACGTTGTAGTCACGAGCCATACCGCAGATGACTATAGAAGATATTCAGGGATAAGACGCCGAGCGGAGAGAGGCCACTGGAGGTTGAAAAGAAGACGTACTGAACCGCGCGTTGTTGTTCGCCTTCTCGAGAGCAGCCTCCATGTGCTCGCCTGTTGGTAGCTAATCAACTACTTTGAAAATTAAAAAGAAGACATTACCCCGAAAGCTCTACTCACCACCAACGTTCTGCTCTCAAGTTCCTTGTTAGCCACTGCACTTGTACAGAATAGGCATTTCAAACACGAACCTCCCAGTAGACATCGATCTTCTTCCCCGCCTCCTCGAGAGCTTGCATCGGCTGCTTCTCGCGGTAGTCGAACACGAAGTCCGCCCTGAGCTGCTCCTTGACGAACTTGCACTTGTCGGCGCCGCCTGCGGAGGCGACGACGTAGAGGCCCTCCATCTTGGCGAGTTGGATGACCATCTGCGACAAAATGTTTCAGCGTGCAACAAGAGATTACTATTGAAGGTACAAGGGCGTACCTGGGCTACAGGGCCCGCGGCAGCGTTCACATAGATCATCTCGCCCTGTGAGGGATCAGATGTCAGCTCACAGCAGGGAGACCGCTGAAAATGTTATACCCATTGGTAGCGCTCACCTGCTTAAGGGCACCCCCGAACTTCTTCAATCCGTAGTATCCTGGTACCCTAACATTTCAGCAGCCGCGGACTGTTTAAACAAAGAAAAGGACTGACCGGTCTTGCCCGGCATGCCCGCAACGCCGACGTAGACGGACCACGGCAGGCGCTCCTTGTTCTCGAGCTTGAGGAGGGAGTTGACTTGCTCCGCGTTCCAGATGGAGTACTCCTCGAACTGTTCTTCAAAGTCAGTGGGTTTCTTCAGACACTGGGGCAAATTCTGGCTGTCTACCTTGTGGAACCCGTAGACGTGGTCGCCCTTTTGAAGCTTGGTAGTCTCCGAGCGAAGGACAACCGAGACGCCGTAGTTCTCTATCCTTCAACGTCGCCCGTCATCAGAGTATGGACAGGGAAGGAACTGGATGAACTCACGGCTTTCCCTTCTCGAAGGCCTGCGCACTCGGACGTAAGTCAACATGTGCGATGAGCATAACGCAGACTTTTCCGCAGAAATGGGATGGAAATGGTATGTACTCACGGGTACGTAGCTCTCCCCTCCGTCACGCATCCTCCCTCGCATGTACCTGCCAGGCCGCTCCTTCTGAGTGAGCTGCGCTCCGCTCCTGATTCCCGCTCGACGTACGGGTCGACGCTCAGAACCCTGCGCATAAAACACTGCATCAGATCATATTACTTCTCTCTACTTCCTGAAACCCACGTACAAAGTCTTGGTCAAAACGCCGCCGTTCAGGGGGACAGTGTCGAGGTCGATCTCCTCCGACTTGTCGACCTTCGTGTGCTCGCCCGGCACCGGAAGACGTTCCGGCGCCTTGACGAAGAGCACCTTGGTGTTAGTAACCTTGACCATTTTCTATGAGGCGAGTGATACGAGATGGTGGGTATTAGTCTGTGTTGGGATCAGGTAAGGCAAGCGAGGTGCTTCCTCGTTGAAATGGATGAGCTCAGGACGGCCGCTGGACGGGGCGGATGATCAACATGGTTTGTACCACGTCGGTGGTGCGGATGCTAATTGAACCCCTCAAATCTCCCCCTCCACTTTACTCCACTACGCGAGTTTAGTAAGACGGTAATTATACGGCCGAGCGAGCCATAGAAAGCGCGGAGGCGGCGAAGACCGGGGCGCGCGCGGCCGGTGGAGCTTCTATTTCATGATCGGCGAGTTGTGCGAGGCAGCGACCGACAGCAGCCCAGCGACGACGACTACTGCCCTGCCTTGGCCAGTTGGTCCTGTTGCGAGTGGGAAGCAATACTCATGAGAGCAAGGAACATTTGATGGCGTTGTACTGTGCTCGAGCCACGAGAGAAGACGCCGTTATTGCGCCTGACAACAGCTTCCAACTGCACTCGCCATCGACAAACACTCGCACACGAATCAACTAATAAGTTATCACATCTTTGCCGACCCTCAACCCGGTCCGGGCGTGCCCACCGCGCTCCCGCCGCCCTGCGTCCGCCGCATAATGTACTCCCGCACAGCCTGGTGCCCCTCCGCCGTAACAAACAGCATGCGCTTGGCCGCGCTCTCCCAAAGAACGACGTCGATCTGCTTCGCATAGTTGAGCACGAGCTCGTAGTCAGCCGGCGAGCGGAAGTCCGAGTAGAGGGTGCCTGGTTCGAGAGAAGGGAGTGGGAGAGGAGTGGGGGAAGGGACGGTCATGAGCTCGGCGAGGATGAGGGCGCGGGAGAGGATGAGGGCTGGATTGGGGCGCAGCGAACCTGCGTAGTCTTTGAGTCGGTTCCTTTCGTTCTCCCATAGGCGGATCTGGTCTTGGACGGTTACGGGGAGGAGGGGGTTCTGTGAAACAATCGCCGTCCCTTTCAGTATCTCTCGCAGCAACCCGAAACGACGCTACGCAACGCACGTTGCGGTGCATCTGCGGATGCGCATGTGTTTTGAGATAGCTGATCACCTGCGTAATTGAGTCACTTGCGCGTCAGCCCTTCAAGGTCTTGCAGAGAGGAGAAGCACGGCAGAAAGCGCAAGCGCGACGCACCTGGTCCGCCGTAATCCCGTTCGACAGCGCGTTCTTCACGCTCTCCCGCGTGATGACGCCCGTGACGAGGTTCGGGAAGCGGCTCTTGAGGTGGACGAACAGGTTCAGGACTGAGATCTGGAGCGGGTTGGACGTGTACGCGTAGAGGCGGTAGTTGGTCTCGAGGATGATGAACCCCTTCTGCTCGGTCTTGTCCGCGCCGGCTGCGGACGAAGTGAGGAGCGGCGGCGCGGAGGAGGTGAGGGTCGTTGCGAGACGGGTGGGGTAGAAGCGGCGGGAGTACTGCTTCGATTTTTTGGACTGCTTTGCAGAATTGGGGTGAGCAAGTGTGACATTCGAATAGCGGCAGGAAACGCACCTGGCGCTGGTAGACTAGACCCCAGTCTCTCAGGTCCGCGAGCATGGCCTGCTGCGTCGGGGTCAAAGTGTCGCTCGAGTAATCCTTCAGCGGGGAGGCATCACGCTCTATCAATCAACTTTCGCGTTGCTACGTCGAAGAGGGCGCATGACATACCCGCCCGAGCTCGAGTGTCCCGAGCATGAACAAGAAGTTGAGGACCTCCACCAAGTCCATTTGGCGCTCCTGCCGGACGGAGGGAACCGACCCATATTCCACATCAGTACACTCGGCCACAGCCGCTGCGACGCGCATCTCGCTGTGATGGTCACGCACCTCCGCCATGCTCAGGTATTGCAGGAGCAAGTCCCACAGCTGGATCTGCACGTCCTCCAGCAGGAACTGGAAGCCGCGGCTCGTGATCAGCAGTGGGCTGTTTTTTGCGCTGCACGTCGCTCACCCCACATATCAGCCACTGCTGCATTAGCGCAACGATAGATGATATGAAGGAACGCACGGCTTAGCCATCAGCCCGCTCTTCTCGAGGAGGTACAGCACGCCCACAGACGGCCTGGCGCGATCGGTGGAGCCGACCATGAAGTGCAGCATTGTCTGCAATCGCGGCACCGCATGGGAGTGAGGGACAGACGCAGATAGCTCGAGAGCGGGAGCCTCACCTCCCACTGCTCGGTCGCGTAGTCGTCAAGTTGTGCGATCGAAGTATAGTGCTTGTCGGCCGAATCGCTCGGTACGCCAAACGAGCGGTGCGAGCCGCTGCGTGCTGGGCTTCAGCCTCTTTCAACTGAGATTCCTTTCAGCGAAGCACACACTCACCCGCCCGTCAACGCTCTCCTCATGTTCTCCCTGAACTTGGCATTCATCTCCACCACGCCGCCCCTCTCCTTCGCCAGATGCAGCGCGCCCAGCACTCCCATCGCCTCGTCAACGCGCTTGCGGGGTTCGGCGCCGCGCTTGAGCCACGCCGCGAGGTCCGCCATGGGGATGGGCCTGGACTCGGGCAGCCATAGGAGGGAGGTGAGGAGCTGGCGGGGAAGTGGCGGGAGGAGACGGAAGATGGACAGGCAGGTCGAGGGCGACGAGTACAGGCGGTTGAGGATCGCCTCGGACTGCTGCGTGAGCCACGGGTAGAGGGTAGACGCAAAGTCAGACGTCGCTATGGGCCCTGTGGGCGCGACCATGATCGCCGTGAACGAGAATCAGATGGAGAGAGGTCAAGAGCAGCAGCATGCCGGACTTGGAGATTGAGCCGTACGCTGCCTATCGGTGATAAGACACACACATTTCGGCCCTCCAGGCTTCTTTACCGAATTATTGGCTTCGTCTAGTCTTCTCTTCTTCCCCTTCTACCATCATCTTCCCCACTCATTTGTAGCCCTGGCGTATCCCTGCGAACATCACTCACCTTCATACAGCTCGCTTCAGCTAAGATTATCTCAATTCCGCCAAGTTGTGAGTCGCTTGAACCATCTCTCGCCTCTGGTCCCCTTCGAGCTCTCCACGCTCGCATGATGTTTTGAGTCTTCGGACTCCAGATATGTTAGACTGCCGAGACGGGATTAGACCCCCGATATTCGTGCGGATACCTTTTCCAATGCTGATCTTTACCCGAGAGACACGTCGAAACCACTTCGCCATGAGAACACGAGCGCTGACTTCTGCCCTTGATCTCGCTCGCACAGACTTCTTCTCGGTTGTAGGTGATGCTCTCAGCATGGATGTTTTACAATGGGGCGCAACGGGGTGCGCCATCTGGGCTCCACGGACGGGAGAGGTCTCAATGATGCGCTTGCTCATCTTGCGTACTGTACCGAACTCGGCGCATGCCTCAATATGCACCATCAATTCATGATATTCTCTTCTTACTCCCCGCATGCCTCATCCTCCCACTTCAACCCACCTCCAACACCATACCCCTCAAGGCAGCCCAGCCCTCCACGTCGCGCCCACCTCGTTCAGTCCCCAATTGTACGAGCTCCCATCATGCACGGTCGTCCGCCGCATGTCGCGCCTGAACTTGCCCTCGTACGCGCCGCCCGACACAGCGCGGTGCATCACGCAGGTGTTGTCCCATATGACCAGGTCACCCGGATCGTGCCACTCAACGGACGTGACATACTGCGGCTGGCTCGCGTGCGAGAGGAGCTCATCGATCAGCGCTTGTCCCGAGGCTAGCGGTAGGCCGTCGATGCTGTGTGCGTGGGCGGCTATGTACAGGTTCTGTCGGGGCCATCATTTGTGATGTTAGCCAATCGCTGAACCACCATTGCCGGGTGAGAAATGCTGCACAGTGCGCCCGGACGGCTCATGCGTTTGTACGAGGTAGTGGCGCGAGAACGGGTAGTCCTCGGGCCTGATGTTCTTGAGGATCTCTGCATAGGGCGCCGCCTTCTTCCGCGAATGCCAAAGCGAGTTCTTCGTCACGAGCCCGACAAGCTTGTCCTTCGTCTCCTGCGGCAGGTCGGCGTACGCTTGACGTGTGTCTGCGAACTGTGCAATCTACGTATGCATCAGTGGTGCCTTGCACTTTCGCATGATTGAAACAAGATTCCACCTCGGTGTTACCACCCATCCCGGGCGGAGGAACTTCGTGAGCGAGAAGGAGCGAGTAGCCCGCGCGGCGAGGGTTGAAAGCCGAGTCGCAGTGGAACAGCGAGTTTCCCTGCATCCACAACCTCTCAGCTACAAACCCAACTTTAATACCCACTTTAATATCTCCGCAACCCACCAGACCCATCAAGTACCTCGTCGAGTCAGGCTTGACGATCTCCCCAAACTCGTCCATGTTGCTCACGTCAAACAGCCTGCAGCACCTCACAATATCAGTCCAGGCTTTGCTTTCTGCCGACTTTCTCGGTTTCGCAGAAGGACACCAGGACCTACTCGTCATACACACATCTGTGCTTGCGTCCAAGCTGGGTGTACGGCGTCACGTCGTCGAGCTCGCCAAACATCCTCGAGAACGCGACGTGCGTCTCGTCTGTGAGGCAGGTCTTGCGGAAGACGAGCACGCCGTACTATAGATCCGTTCGACATCATCTTCCTACTCCACAAGATATATCCTATACTTATGGTACAGACCTTTGCCATCGCGGCTTTCACTTCGTCTACGACTTCGGGCGGGACAGGCAGCGAGAAGTCGATCCCGGACGCCTCGGCTGCGAAGGTCGGGTGCAGGGGCATGCATTTGAGGGTGGGGAGCGCCGTACGCATAGTTCGAAACGGTGAAGATGTTATCCTTGATTTCAAGAGGGGTAATCATAAAGACATGCAAAGATGCAAAAGTGAACTGAAAGCGAAGTCATGATAACGGACGGGAACGATAGCCCTCGTGATCGTCGTCCGGCAATGCGCGGCCCGCCAATGCACACAACCTTTGCAGCCGGCCTCACTGTCGGCCGTTGAAGTTTGATCAAGTGATCAAGCAGTCGTACGGCCGTCAAGAGGATAAGACCGATGCGAAGGATGGACAGCTAAGAAGATACCACACCCTGCTTTCGACCTCGTTTTAATTATCGAGTCGATAAGCCGATACGCTTGCACGGACTGTTGAAAAGCACTGAAAAACTGCCACACGAGGCCAATTTTCTGTCAGGGGGGCATCAGGATGAATGGAGTGAACTTTGAGTCTCCTCGTGACTCCCACCATAATGCTCAGCAGATGGAGACAAAGCCGAGTGCGATCGAGAGTTGTTCGACGCACCCCCGACCTTTATACGTTCTACCGAAGCGTTCTACCGAAGAAAAACCCCACACCAATAGTTACAAAGAATCGCATTGATGTTCAAGGAACCGTCAAGTCCAAGGCATACAGGGAATAAAACAGGCACAGCATTTAGTGACTCATCCCACCTGGCCCAGCACCTCCAGCGGCCCCACCGTATCAAACGTCCCAAAGCGAGCCATCCTCCACCCGGAAGCGGTCTCTGGCGCTCGAACGTCCTCTCCAAACTGTCACGGTGCGGGGTTGGGGCCAAAGTTCCTCTAAGTGCTCTACGAAAGAGCCCTGCGGTGTGGGCACAGGTGTAGACATTCACTCGCCCTTCCTAGCACCAGTCAAAAAGAATAATGTCTCCAGCACCAGAGCAGATGGGCACCGAACATGCCTGACAAACGCAGGGAGGTATGGGTCGCCGGTAGAAATGAGGCTGTGGTCTGACAGAAACAGGCAGGACACCGCGAGGTGCGAGAGGGCAGTTAAGCTGAGAAGGGCCTCTGGCACACTGGGGCTGCGGAAATTGATGTGGAAACCAGCCAGATGTGTAAGATTGTGCCACTACAGGACGGGCTTTTAGTCGGACAGCGTGGATAGAGTGTCGGGACATAAGTACAGCTCCTTTACCGGAAGAGCTTGTCCAGTCGCCAAGAAGTCCGGACGAAGCGCAGACAAACGTGCAAAGTCTATAGCAAGGCTAGTGAGGGGTGGACTATTGGTCTTGAGCGCCTCGAAGATAGGGAGGTGGAAGCGCTGCTCCCAGTTGTCCCCGCTGGCAATCGTCCAACCTGATCGCCCGAATTTAGGAGGTCAAGTGCGGACTCCCTGACAGGGTGCGGACAAAGGCTTCGATGAAGACGGCAGGGATAATTGGATCGTTGCGTGCCAGGTTGATCCAGGAGTAAAGCACGGGCGTTGCCAGGTCCTTGAACGTGTGTGCGAGACGAGAGCGAGGCTGACCAGCGTGGCGGTCTCGGTGCCGGGCATGAAAGTCTTCGGCTTAGGAGGGACCGCTGCCAGCTCGACAATGTACTTGTAGATCTCGAGGGGAGCGGAGCGAAGGGTAGTTTTTTATGAGTTGAGTGAGGTGGTGGCGGTGAGTGGGAGGAGGAAGAAGAGAGTACTGGGTGGAACTTTTGTGAAGCGAGTCAGCTCCGTCCTGCTGGCGGCTAGGCTGTCGGCAGTTCGGAATTCTCCAAAATACTGCTAAGTACGCCTCCGGAATAACGGGCTCCTGAAATCTCGAAAAATTGTGGGATGCCTAGCGGCTGTAAAGAATTGAAAGGGTAAGAGCATGGCGCAGTTACCTCTGGCTGGCAGGACTGCGCCGCTTCGGAATTTCGTTTTTCAGACGTGAACGAGTTGGGTTGAGAGTACGATCAATTTCTAAAATAAAGTCAAACTCCTAATATGCCCAAATGTGCCTCCCTCGTGTTCATTCCGCAATCCATCCATGCAGGCGGCCAGATCGCTCCTGCGTTGCGTAGACAAGTTTCAAGAACGATACTCAGATAGGCGAATACCTCCGTACTCTTTGATATGCACCGAGCTTGAACATATTTTATGAGGTGGTCTGTAGGTAGTAAGACGGATGAGGAGCACCTGGACTGGGCAGTCACGCAGAATGTGGAGCAGGTGGCCGTGACCGATTCTACCGCCCTTCCATGGTTCACGGCTTTCTAGTGATAAGTTTTCGGACGGACGTCAAAGCATCTTTAAGCCTGAATACCAATGGAGCCGAGCCTGCCCTCGTATCCAGAGTTGGCCAAAAATCCAGCACGGTGGCTGGCCGTTCATGCTCGCATCGGGTCGACGGGACGTGAATGCATCATAACATTCGGCTCATTCCCATCAATCGAAGTGAGCAATGTGTCTAATAGCGACAGGCAGAGTTCGCCAGACGGTCTGCCTCGGCATTATCCTCTCTTGCAATAGCCCAAAACTCCACCTCGAGGCCGTCCTCCGCCATCTCCTCAATAGTCGAATCCAGCTCCTTCAGCTTGTTCCCATTAACAAGATCCCTACCGTTCGAGTCCTTCCACCCGTTGTCCCTCCACGTAAACACCCACTCCGTCATGCTCTTCACGACGTAGGCCGAGTCGCTCGCCAGCACGACGCGGCTGACGCTAAAGTCTCCTCCGACCGCGTCCCGCGCTACCTGCAGCGCGCGCAGAGCGGAGTGCGCCTCTGCGCGCTGGGACGTCTGCGGCTCGTTGCGCGGGAGGGGCTCCGAAACGTTGTAGCGCGAGGCAGGGCCGAAGAACGCGCCGACACCCGCGCGAGCGGCGGGCGTCCCGTTGTCCGCGCAGGCCCCGTCAACGAAGATGATGATCGAGCGCTTGTCCAGGATTTTGGTCTCGGGGTCTCTCATGGCTGAGAAGTAGAGTCGAGAGAAGGGCGCAGAGCGCTGAACGAGGTTCGAGACGGATCTGTTCGAAAGGCATGACTCCTGCGACGGGTCGTACACCCGAGGCATCGTGATTGTCGTGCCGCGCCAGTCCGTCGATACGGAGGCCCCCGGCGGGAGATCGTTGAGTATGCTTCGATGGGAGGGCAGCATGTTTACGACTGAGATGATGGTCGCTCGTCAAAGCGTGACGGGATAAGACCGGCTCCGTCCCGACTCCCAAGGTTTCCGTGGAAACGTCCCGGACACTCACGACGCAGACTGCCAAACAAGGAAGATCCACTGTTTCCACAGATTGTGGTTGCGAAAGATCTACCAAACCGCGCTTCCTCACAGATGTGGTGCCAGCGACCGATTCTAGCTCGCCATGCTCGAGACAGTTTAGACAATCAACCCAGCGCACGGCGAGTGCAGTATCAAGGTTTTATATTCCAACAGCGCCTATACATTCAACAGAAACACAGGGGACAAGGAAAAGAGAAAGTGCCAGACCGGCCCGGCAGGGTTGTATCTTCTAGAGCGAAGCGCGAGAGTCTACGGACCCGGTTGCTGCTGCGACACGCCGTTGACGGCGGGGCTTGGAGGAGCTGGGGCGGCGGGGACAGGCTGCAGAGTCGGGACCTGCGCGGAGGGCTGCGGGTGCGGGACGGGGGCGTCCGCTGGAGGGACGGCTGCGGGTGCGGGTGCCAGGGCGGGTGCGGGGGCAGGCTCTGCGGCGAGGACGGCGGTGGGCTCGAATGCGGCGACGGCGGCGAGGTCGGCCAGGGTAGAGGTGTGCGTGGACTCGCGTTGGTCCGGGGCGGGCTCAGCGGTGGTGGTGCGCACGGCATCGCCGGCAGGTGCGGACCCGGACGCCTGAGCGTTCCCCTCCAACGGCGCGTCGCCCGAAGCCGCTGCCCCCGCAGGCGGCGTAGGCGTCTGCATAGCCGCCCAGCTCGTGCCCCCGAGCATAGCAAGCTCCTTCGCCCACCGTCCCTCCAGCTCAGGCGTGCCTCCCCCAAACCCATCCTCACTGCCTGCCCTGCCCCCAAAGCGCCTCTCGCGTTCCTTCGCGCGCTCCACACGCAGGCGCTCGCGCTCCTCGCGCTCCACGCGCTCGCGCTCCTGCCGCTCCTCCTCCGCGCGCAGGCGCTCCATCCGCGCCTCGTTCTCCGCGCGCGCGAGCTCCTGCCGCTCGCGCTCCTCGCGCTCCGACTCGCGTAGCGCGATCCGCGACGACCGCTTGCGCGTCGCGAAGACTGCTTCGGCGAGGCGCTTCTTCTCGGCTTCCTGCGAGAGGTTAAGGGGGAGGGGAGGGTCAGAATTGAGTAGGGGAGCGGATGTGGGGACGGGAACGACGACGCACTTTCAGGACGGCGACAATCTTGGGCGCGATGTCCTCAGAGAGGAGCTTGTGCAACGCCTTCTCGTCCGGATGCTTGCTGCTCTCGAACTGCTTCGGGAAGTTTTCCCAGTCATACAGGCTGACGCAGACCTGCCGTCGCGATCACCCTCCAAGGTAAGCCACGGGCGGACGGCGTGTAAGGGGCACGGGAACAAGACCCACGCATTCCCACTCGAGCCAGTCGGGCTCCGGGTTGTTCATGATCTCGTCGACGACCCGCTTGTCGTCCGTGGCCGGCTCGGGCTTAGGCGCGGGCTCGTCCTCCTCCTCCGGCGCCTCCTCCTTCACCTCCTCCGTCTCCTCCTCTTCCTTTACCGGCTCCTCTTCGGCAGGCTGGGCCTCTACCTCCGCCTCTATCTCCGCCTCCGCCTCTGGTTCCGGCTTAGGCTCGAGCGGCGGCTCGGGCTCGGGCTCAGGTTCAGCCTCAGCCTCCGGCTCGGGCTTCTCCTCCAGCTCGAGTTCCGGCGGCTCGCTGAGCTCGGAGCTCTCGTCGCTCTCCGCATCCTCGACCTTCCCCTCCTCCAGCCACTCGGGCGGGATCTCCTGCCACTCGGCCTCCTCTCCCCTGAGCCTGCTGCTCATGCGCGTACCGAGGCTGCTCCTGGGGCGCTTGCTCGGCGTCCCGTTCCCGTTGGCATTGCGCTCCGCGGCGCGCTTCATGCCCACGAGCGTCGTCGGCGTCGCGCGGATCGCCTCCTTCGCGCGCGTCGCGGCCGCGCGCGAGCGGCGCCGGCCGTCGAGGACGAGCGACTCGGGCTCAGCCGCCGGCTCGGGGACCGGCTCGATCGGGATGTACTTCTTGTGCGACTTGCGCGCGGCGGCGGCGGAGGGGGTGGACGTGGAGGGAGTGGCGGGGGCGGCAGGCTGCTTCTTTTTGGATTTGGATGATTTGGCGGATTTGGCGGATTTGGAAGACTTGGAGGACTTTTTGGGCGCGGACGCTTTGGCAGGTTTGGGAGGTGCGGGGGGAGGATGTTGGACCCAGAGGCGATTGTCTGTTGGCGGTACGCACGATCAGCTTGGACGGGAGGAAATTGTGGGGTTTGGGTGATACGGACCGTCGAAAAGCCAGTACGTGTTGTCCTTGGCGTCCCAGCCGATGGGGTCCACGCGCTGTGAGGGCGAGAAAGGGGTGAGACTGCGATGCTGGAGCACAATGAAGAGTTTCCCTGTGCTTACCCAAGTCTCCGGCAGCTCTTCCGACTTGAGCAGCTGGCGTAACCGGGTAGGGTTGTGCATGTGCCATTCGCAAAGTGTGTGCACCACCTTGACCTGCGAAACCCTCCAGATGAGCCCAACCCGATCAACTTTAGCGGAGTGTTTACTCGACGCACCTTGTCTGTCAGCGACAGCGTCTCGAACGCGATCGGCTCCTCCTCCGTACCGAGCACGGGCGCGTCGGGCGTGCGACGCAGGTACTCGCGCCGGAGATAGTGCTGCCAGGTTTCGAGACTGCGAGGGGGAGCGTGAGCCGGCGCCGGAGCGAGAGCGGCGTAGGACAGACTGACGTGACGAGACGGTTGAGGGTAAGAGCGTAGAGGAGACGCGTCATGAGCGTTGGGATGAGTTCCGTCTGCGTCCCGTCAAAGTCCTTCTCGAGTTCCTGTACGGTTGAAGCAGTGCATGAGCATCCCAGACTCATCTCCCCATCCGCAGCACCCAGCCGACAAGCGGACGCACCTCGATGTTAAAGTCCGGCACGCTAAACGCGTCTTCGACTGTTCCCGATCGACAAAACGCGTCCATCATCAGCCCCCTAAGACGCGTCTTCCTCGAGCCGGGACGAGGTGGGGCGCGTCGGGGTGGGTTAAGGAGTACGCACACAGATACATGAACTGGCTGATAGCCGCGAACTGCCACATCTGCCGGAGCTGTGTGATGGTGGGGGAGGGTGGCAGGGGCGGCTGAGAGGGCGCATTGGAGAGCGCCATCGCCTGCGCGGACCGACGCGGCATTATGGCAGCGACGACGAAGCCGGCGGCGGCGAGGACGCGGCGCGGGTGAGGGGGGCGGTGGCGAGCGCGTCAGGGGTGCCGGTGAGAATGGAATACGCGACCGCGAGGGTGGGAAGAGAGTGGAATGCGCAGGCAGGAGCGGGCGACCTGAAAGAGAGCGAGATGGAGGACGCGTTCTTCCTGGGACGCGCGACTGCGATGATGGACGTCGAAGGACGACCCAGCCAGGGCCCAGGGGCGCGCGACTCACCCACCAGCTGCCTTCGTCCCACACTCCCACTTCGCGGCTTTTCCTTTCCACAACCTCTTCAGTTCCTCTTTGAGAAGTTCCTTAAAAAGGTTTAGAAGACCCAACTTCTCAAGAATTTCCAGGCTGGAGGGCCTGTTTCCTCGTGGAATCCGGTCGTTCCCCCACCTTCAACGACCAGTGCACTCCGGCCAATGCAGAATTTCTACGACACGGTGAAGAGTTCAAGGAAAGTAAAGAACATAATCAGAAACTCTGACAGAGCGCAGGCGATCCCATTCTCGGAGGAGGGACGTTCAAGGGTCACGTCTGAACTTGCCGCCTGCTGCTGTGCCATGAAACTGACGAGACGCACCCTCCTAAGCAGCACCGCCTTAGCAAGCAATAAAATTTCAACGAGTCGCTGCACTCAATGCCATGGAGAAAGGACGTGGGCCGGGCGAGGATGTACATGTATCCTGAGAAGCGCCTCGGGCAGCTGCACCCTTTCACCTTTCATCCTCTCTGCTGAGCGCGGTGTGCAGCGCACTGAATAAAGGTGTAATCTGCACTACTGCATTATGATACATTGAATGCCACAGCTCCAAGATGAGCATGGTAGTAGACCGATTCCGTCGGTTCTCTTGTGTGACGGTCAGCCTGTGCACATCTACAGAATTGCAGCAGACCGCTAGATTCTCCGATTCCCCTCGGAGAGCTTTCAGCCTTTCCATTGGCCGCATAAATAACCGCCTGCGAAACATTTGCCAGCCGCAAGCACTGCCTGACGCTGGGTTGTGCGGCTAGCGCTAAAGGTGTTCTCCAGCAACAGCGCCGGATGCGCATCAGGGGTACGACATTGGATTAAATGGACGTTTAGACGGGCACATTCTTTCATTTGACTGGCTTATGGCGGGAGGGCATGGCTTGACTAAAGATGAAAGAAAGAGGGAGAAAACAAACAGGGGACTACAAGTAGCCAGCAGCTTCCGTGCGCCGCACTTCCGCAGGCCGCTCAGACATCGACGTAGCACACTGCGGCAGGGTCCGAGGAGAAGGGCTGGAAGCCGCCCCTTTCGTGGCCGCACTCCGGCTGTCTGTTGTCGGTGTCGTGGCACTGCGCGCCCTCCCAAGGTCACTCGGTGCGATTCGGACAGTGCAAGGTCACGGGCAGACTGTACGTACCCCGTGATTGTTGCAAAAGTTGAAGTTGACAAAGCCGCCCATGTGGTGGTACTGATCGGACCCGCATATGTGTGAACTGCATCGGTTTACGCAAGAAGCTAGAAGGGCGTGCGTGCATCGTAAATCTGAACCCGGATCGCATAGTCGAGGCCGCCCTGCGGAGGGACATCGCAGTATTTGGGAAACCCATTCGGGTAGGCGTCTTCGGCCTCGCGGCAATTGACACTGCGATACAGTCATTCGAATGAAAGCGGCCTGTTACTTAGCCAGTAGATCACCAATCATGCGAACCCAGAGCGCACAGTTCTCCAGTGCTCCCGTCCGGGTAAGTGACCTTCGTCGCGCCTGACATGTAGCTGTTCCCCTCGCCGGAGACGGGGTCGGGAAGCGTGAGCTCGATGAGATGACCTCGGTCTGATGGTCCGATAGAAAAATAACCAAGCGAACTTGTCCAAGCTGACTTCAAATTTGAACTACACCAAGCTTACCTTGAGACTGCCGGACTCGTCGGAAGGCTCGCGCTTGTCCAGGATGGGCTGAGAGACAGCGGGCCTGGAAGCGGAGAGTATGAACGCAACAGCAGCGATAAGCTTGGAGGGACGCATCGTGGGTGAGAAGAGTCGTGAGAGTGGGGAAGTGAGCTGTTTGAGCGGGTGAGGGACGGCCGGGAACCGTCCATTCTTAAAAGTTGTGGGCTCCGACTGGAAGATGGTGTACACTGCTACACCGCTCGAGAAGACTGAAGAATCTAAGATCATAGGACACATGGTCTTCAAGGAGGTTCGTAAGACGTACCCGTACACTGTTACCCACTGAAAGCAAGCTATGAGGCACCTCGAGGCAGACACGGCCACGCAGCATCCGAGGCCGCTCTAATGACGCTCATCCGTCCCCGTCCCACCCACGGCCGAAGAAATCTGGCCAAAAATACCGGATCACAGACCCTGGCATGCATGGGCATAACTACAGAAGCAGGGCGAGCAGTCGCATAACATACACCGTGGGCCGCTGGCGATTCCTGTGTTTTCAGAGCGGAGTCTCCGAGTCTGGCGGCCGGGGCACAACGAGGCGTGCTCTGGCTCCACTGGGCTCTACAGGGCTAAATGGGCAGGATCGTAGTTTAAGCGAAGGACATCTTGTGCCGGGGACTATTGCTGAGGAGTTGTTCACTTCGTACGATGTCGGTTTTCATTGACTTACATGGCGGGACTGTGCGACTTTTCTTCGATGGGATTCTTTACCTTGAACTACCTTTAAATCTGACGGTAAGAGTATTCGAATATCCCACTTATCAAGAGGTATCGCCCCACTTTCATATTCCGTCGACCTTTGGACTGCCGCATGGTCAACAACATCGGCGGCGGCTGTGTTTGCGCGCCTGCCGGGCCTCAAAGAGACACTACAATGGGCCTTTCCTTGTATCTATGTAGCACCTACGTCAAATTCGAAGATCCGGGATTCCTTTCGTCAGCGGACGTCGGCAGCCAGTCATGACGACGTGTACTGTCTAGAGCCTGGTGGGATCGTGGTCGGGTCCCACTCTTCCATGCGGACCTAACACAGCCACGGAGCTACCGAGTATGTTTGCACCCACCGCGGTCCTCTGACGGCAAGTCGCAGCCGCACAAGGCTCCGACTACACACACCGCTCATTTGTGAAGATGCAATAATGAGTCCGCCTTCCTCACGCCCTCACGCCCTCATGACCCTTCCTCCCCTCCCTCCTCCCCCTCCAAAGCATTCCCATCCCTCCTCTCCTTCTCTCCCTCATCCACTTCCCCCTCCTCACCTTCCTCTTCTTCCTCTTCTTCCTCTT
>JTLS01000391.1:0-19922 GCA_000826855.1 Basidioascus undulatus
GCGGGGGGATGGAGAGTGGGTGGGGCAGGAGGTGGAGCAGGGACAGACGGGAGCGGGGCAGGCGTGACGTTGGATGCGCGCCGCTTGCGTGCGAAGCGGGATCTCGGTGGGTGATGTACCGCGGGGAGTTGCGCGTTGTTAGCGAAGCGTGGGGATGTGCGCTTCGTTGGCGTCGTGGGCGCTAAGTCGCCCGATAGCTCCGCTGACTTGGCGCGCTGCGAGGTCTCCGCGGGGGCGAGCGCCAGCGCGGCTTTCTCCGCTTGCCGAGGAGAACGGCGCTCGGTGGTGCTGACTAAGGGTGCGGACGCAGGAGTCTGCAAGGGGATCCGGATTATAAGCTTACGGTGTTGGGCGCACACAGACGGAACTGTGCGTACCGAAGCGTCAGCTGCAGACGCAGTCATGCCCTTTTCGGGCGCGAGCTCGAGCTGCATGTTGAGCCCGGGAGATGTGCGAGTCGGCTGCGGTCCATGGTAATGTCAGCACCATATTTTCCCAAACACAGCTGTAATGTCACAACGGCGACTCACAGAACGCTGAGGAGCTGCCGAAGAGCCAAGTGCAGCCTGCTCAACCGTTTCGGCAGACTGTCCCCCAGCATCGAGTCAGCCAGATTCTATGCCCCTCGCGTCGCGAGAAAGTCACTGACCGACGGTTGAGCAGCTGCTGCTGTGTCTTCAGGAACAGCCTCCGGGGGGAGCGGGACGTCCTTCTGGAATCGCGGGGACCTGCGAGTCGGCTGCCGATCCCACTTCGTCGTAAGCGACCACCCCTGTCAAATCACGCTAAATTATAGCAACATACCGAGCTCCCCACTCCCTCCTCTGCTCCCACCTCCACCGCATCCAACTCGGCGCGCGGGGACGTCCGCACCTTCCCTCCCGCAGGCTCGGACTCGGGCGGCGTGGGCGGGAGTTCGACCTCCTTGGCTATGCCGTTCCCGGCGCGCGGTGACCCTTTCAGATCGAGCTGCATCCCGTCCTCCGGCACGGCCGCCGTCCCGTCCGCCATCTCTTCGTCTGCGGGCGGAAGAGCGACATCCTTGCCCTTCCCTTTCGTGCGCGGGGAACGACGCAGCTGCGGCTCTGGCTGCGGCTCCGGCTCCGGCAGCTGGTCCATCTCCATCGCGGTGCTTGCGTCCGCCTCGGAGGGAGGGAGGTCTGCGGGCGGCTTCCCGCGTGCGGAGCGGCGGAGCTCTGCTGGCGGGGCGCGCTTCGACTTCGATGTCGATGGGGGTGGAGGCGGGGATGAGGGTCTGGCACGTTTGGTGGATGGTCCCGCAGGCGATGGGGACGCGACGCGCTTGTTCGGTATCGGCTGAGGGGCCGACTCGTCGAGGGTGAGTGTTGAAATGTCGGGCTCAGCGAGGGGCGGGGGCGAGGAGGGCGAGGGTGAAGATGGGACGGAGGAGAGCGGAGAGGATGCGCGGGAGAAGGAGTCAAGATAGGGCTCAACCTCGGGCTCGGGCTCAACGGACGCAGATGCGAGATAAAAAGGAGAGAGGGAGACAAGCTCGGTCGAGCTGGACAAGTCGAGGGAGAGCAAGGGGGGCGGAGGAGGGGAGGACGCAGCGGAGGAGAGGGGCGAGGAGGCCAGGCTCGAGAGCGGCTCGGTCTCGGCGTCCGACCCGCCTTCCTCGTACTCGTCCACCGATTCGTCCTCCTCATCCTTCACAACTCGCTGCCCGGAAGACGGCGCAGGCGCCGATGGAGCCTTGGACGGCCGGGGCGGGCTGCTCAGCGCATCGTCGTCCGAGTCCTCCTCGTCGGACTTGTCCTGGCTCGAGAAGCCGTTGAACGTTCGCATACGCATCACGTACTTTTGCGCGAGGGTGTTGTAGTCGCCGTGCTGTTTGAGGAGAGCGTTCACGCGGACGCTGGGTGTGGGACAAGACAGATGCGGAACAAGACAAGTCAGGGCAAAGGGGCTGAGAGGGCAAGGAACGGCGGGACGCACTAGTCGAGGTAGAGGCACTTGCCCTCGGGCTGTTCTAGGAGTGTCGCGCGGGAGGGGAACGGGGAGCGCGGGAAGGCGTTGGACGGGTAGACTAAGCGTGCCCAACGGATGATGGTCTGGCTCTACATTCGCCAGGAAGCCTCGTTCAGCAGAAGACCAGGGTAAGCAAGAGTACAGGCACAGAACGTACGACTCGATCTTCGCCCTTGACCAAGGCGTCCCACGCGTCCATCTCCCACTTTGGCACATTGCACCTGCGCTGGCTGAAGCGAGCCTCGAGGCGCGCAGCCAGGTCGGGCACAGGCTCGTGCGACTGCCAGACCGGGTCCGACTCGACCCACTCTTTGAGGTCGACCATCGCGCTCGGGGCGGGCGGTGGACGGCGTGGGAAGGGGGCGGGAAAGGGGGGAGATGGCACCGCCGCCCTGGCCTGACTTGCGCGGGAGCGTTCACGCGGGGACGGGCGCCGGCGTAGGGTGCGCGCTGCTGACGATGGGGAGGTGGGCCGTAACGGCGAGGATGGGGGTAGATAACGAGGAAGAGGAGCTGGTCGGGAGTTAAGAGAGATGGAATCGCATGTAAGCCAAAGCAGGCGGACGGACGAACGGTTCGATCTTGCCGCGGCAGGTTGCGCACGCGGCTGTCATGAGGGGTAAAAAAGTCTCACTTTGGCACTTGCCCAGACCCGCATGCAAGTCAAAGCTTGACACGCAGTCTCTGTCAGTCCCCCAAACATCAACTTTCTAAGCAGTCGCAAACTCCTTCCTCTTGCAATGCAAACTCTTTTTTTCGTCGGTCAAAGTATAGCATTTTGTCAAGAGTGCCTGGTGATGGCTATCTCCGAGAACGGACTGGAAAGGCGCTACTGTCAAAACGGATCTGCGCCATGTTGACATGGCTCCACCGGGCCGAAGCGCTTTTGCGTGACCAACAGCGGCAGTTCTGTGTGGCTGTACGAACTTATACGAACGAACTACATATATGCACAGCAAGCGTAAAGATAAGGGTGCAGACGGCGTGTATAAAAGGACGCCAGCTCGGAGAGCTTGACCATTTCAGCTCAAGTCCCCGCGGATTGCGACGGTGACGACCCACTGAAAGTTACCCAGATAACACAGCTACAGGTCAGAGCACTGTAGTAACCATTCTTGTGTTCAGTATCTGTCATCTAATAACAGGAGGCAGTCATCCAGCTGCATGCTTTGGGCCAGACGTGGAATCCACAGCGGCAGACCACTTTTTGAAAGGCAGCAAGCTATCTCCGAGCACATGCTTCTTAATCATGAATCACACGTTGTGCAAAATTATGTTGCCCCATGGAGCACATGTACATCCGAAAACTAGGGATGTACTGTTTATCGAGCGATACACAAGAACCTTCGAAATGGCACCTTCTCGCAGTGCTCGCCTGTCCCCCCAACTACACGCCTGCAAAATACATGTTCATGCCCAACTCTTCTCCATGTGAGCTACCTTTTAGGGCGCTCTGATTCCAGTGGCACTGTCAATCAGCGAACGGAGCTTCGTGAACCTTCAGGCAGCGCCCACTGCAGACTAAAGCCGACATGCAAATTTGACTGTTTACTCGCAGGTCTCCTCAAAGAGTCTCCACAAAGAAAGTGACTTAAAGAGCGTAACCCTAATACACAGAGCTCAAAAACCTCATCCTCAGTCGCGTCCCTGATCATGGTCCTCCAGGCGAACCAAATGCTGCCGACTCGCCATCGACTCCCCTTCGCTTTCCAGCACCTCCCTGCCCTCCTCCCCGCCCGACCCACCATACTCGAAGACCTTCCCTTCCCCATGGACCGGGTGGGGCGAAATGTCGTGCAGCTCGATGGTAGTGCGGTCGTTGATGCGGATGTTGGGCGTCTTGGGCGACGTGATTGTGTTGATGTCGCGGTCGCTGTCGATCATTGTGATTCTGGCACTGTTGGGTAGTCATGTAGATCCGCTTCGTATTGAGGTTGACTTTGCGGATAAAGCTGTGTCGGGTGAGGAGGAAGAGGACGACGTTGCCAGTCCAGTCGATCAAGCCGATTAATTTTTGAGTATCCATCAGATCAGACAGTCCATGGATATCCTGTGAGGCAGAACCGTGCCCGCGAAGCAGAAGTACCTTCTCGGTTCCAACAAGTATGGCCGTGTTAGTTCGCCGTTGACAGAGAACACATCGACTTCACTCACCAGAACAGATGAGTCCAGTCGCTCATGCGGCTCAGTCTGGCTGTGCTGACCGGGAGGAGGTTGAAGAAGAACGCGAATGGGTACCTGGAGAGCAGCCACGCCATGAGCTCACACAGCATCCTATGAGAGGTGCTAGACGTGCAGCATGAGTTTCCTCGACACGGCTCGGACGCGTGCGCATCGTCGCTGAGGTTCGTACCGCGCTGACTGCTCGATGGCCCCTAGTTTTAGCCGCTGCCGAGCACGCCCGAGTGCACGCCGCTGGTTGCCCAGGGCATGAGACAGGCCAGCGAGGCCTTGTCGATGCTGATGTGGGTGCCCTCGGCAACGAGCCAGCCGGAGAAACGTAGGTCTGGCAAGGGGCAGTTTCGCCGTCGGTCATCGGCTGCACGTCTGTGAAAAGTACGCTCACAGATCAAGCCATACAGGATGACGGAGAGTACGAGGTCCAGCAGGACCCACACCTGACGATAGAGACCTCGCAGTACCTTCTGGATCTGCGAGGACGGGACCTGGCAGTTGCATACATAGAGGTAGAGGAGGCGAGCTACATCGTAAAGCTCGCTGAGCCTGTGGAGCATTGTCAGTAAACACCAGCACTTTCTGCGAGCGTTGGACAGACGTACCAACACTAAATACCGCTGACGGAGTAGAAAGATCCTTGTGCTCTTTGGATGGCAGTCGGACCGGTGATTGGAAGGACGATGATCGCAATCCAGCCACAGGAAAGAAGAGTGGGTCCAAGCCAACTGGGCGGCCGACGGGTGAAGAAGAGAACCGCTGAACCGTTCGCTGTCAGCTTGGGCTGGCAAAGGGAGGTGTCGATGTGAGCACAGAAGGTATGGCAGGTATGCAGAGATTCCAGATTACGCTCGCGAGGTCGCCCAGCTGGGACATGCCGCCTGCGAATCGACAGTAGGGTCGATGAGATGCTCACTCCATCGTGCGCGGAAGGGCATGTGCGTACCCTGTGCGTTGCAAAGGGGACCATTCTCGATACGGCCCAGTGAAGCCCATCTGAAATCCAACCAATTCAGACGGCGGGAACAGGGTATATAGTCACCAAGGCTCACTGGATGTTCATGGCGAATGCAACTCCTTGAACGAAATCGCACAGCAGAACCGAGGCCAGGTAGCCTCCTAGACTTGATCGCAGAAACACTCGGAGGCCGTTCGTGACATCTGTACGGTGAGAAGGCGGGGCAAGGACACCTGGCCACTACCGCACATCACTATGATGAGTTCGAGGAGGCTTCGACAGGTTAGAATGCGAACTCACCAAGATGTAGACGAGGAGACCGAAAGTCGATAACGCTGAGAGTAGCTCCGCCGCTGCGATTACCTTGAGATACCCACACCTTTCAGCTCCGCTCGGCTCTGTAAATTGTTCATGGGACCTACCGCCAGTCCCGCCTTCTCTCCCGGAGCCGAAAACTCCGCCGAGTCAACGTAGATCGCTCCTGCTGCCATCACCGCTGCGCTGAACGGGGATGCTGGGGGGAGGCTGCGGCGGAAGGAAGGGAAATCCCGTATGCCGAGTCTGGTCGCCCGCGATCAGGAATGGAGAGTAGGAGGAAGTAGTGAGCGTGTTGATTGTGAGACCCGACTTGCTGAACGTGAGGGTTCTGCTGGAGCGGGTGTAGGAGAGGTTCAGGCTACTCGCAGACGAGCACTTTCAGGCAGTTACATGATCACACTGCATGTCGGGGAAAGGGCACGAAACCAAGAAGCTACCTCCGGGGCGCCGGCCCTGTCCCGCTATTCCTCGGAGTGGTGCATCCACGTTGTCGGGGCATCGAGAGCAAACGACTGGCGGTCAGGCAGGGCTGCAGTTACTACCACCCGGTGAGCCCTGGGAATAATATGCAAAACGCACTTTTAGACAGGTTGGTCGGCTCTCGCACCCTCGCAGAATGCTGTTGAGGGCTGTGCGCGCCCTTCAGCACCAGAGTGCGTATCGTCGAGCCGGCGGCGGTGGGCGTCGAGCTCATGTGAATACCCTGCGCATAAAGCCTCCCTCGACCGTGCTGCATGCAGTGGTACGATGAAAGGGCTTGAAAGGGCTGGGCGAGCGGTGCATCATTTCGACTGTCACAAAGTACGCCGCATTCGGGTGCAACAGCTCACAAACTTAAACACGCGATCTCTCCGGCCGCAGCTTTCGGTCGAGCAAGCAAACACCCGCTCTCGGAGAGTTGGTCCTACAGACCCAATAGCCGACTCAGCGGAGGATTTTCGCTAATTGAGTCCCAAGCTGTCGGGCTTCTTCGCAGCGGGAGGCTAACTTAGTTGAGCAGGCTGGAAGCTAAGAACCTCCGCACGACTGCGGCACCTCTGTAAGCGCTCCGGAGAAGAAGGTCAGCATCGTTGTAGCTGTGAAAAGGCTCAAGCCTAGCTATAAAAGCCAACAGGCACCTCAGAAGGCCTGACGCCTTGCTCTCTTCCCGGGATGCGCAATCATGAACCCTCGCGGCGCCGCACGTTTCGCCCTCTTGCGTTCTCATGCTCTCGAAAACGACTAAGACGGAGCGGAATAACCCACCTCAAGCTTTCAACCAGTATTATAGAACAGTATTGATATCGGAATAGTTTAGGCAATCGCGGCTGGTGTGTCTGTAGAAATGCCCTAAAATGCACCGTCGGAAGTTGGGTGGGTCAACTGCATATTCCATACATCAGTGAGCTCGCGTAGGGCTGTGCGCCATAGTTTATTGGGACCTGGTAAAACTTCAGCAGAGAGAAAGAATGGGTGGGAAGGGTGTTATCTGCGGACTGGCGTAAGTGCACCTCGCTTTCACCCGAGTCTTGTGATTCGCGACAGTGCGGCTGAACAAGAGCGATATTCGGAGACTCCTTTGTTGTCCTGCTGGCATTCCTATCAGAAAACTGATTCTGAGTCTGACATGCAAACTGCGTTCCTCCCAAGGTCCATCCTGTTCAGCTGTTCTCCTCTTCCCCCAAGGTGTACACGTCTCCTGAAACCTTCGCTGCCTTTGCCGATATAGCCCCACTTCAGCACTCTAAATCTCCTATCAGTTGTGGAATTAAGCTTGTGAGACCCGCACGGAACCTTCCGGTGGCACACCGCCACGGCCGGTTACGACACTTTCTGTTTCTCACCAGAAACTACATTGAGCGTTGCTAAATGCCAAAGGAGGGAGACCAACAATTCCATGAATATTCAAATGAATTATTCAGAATCTACAGTACAACTCGAGCAATGGACAACACCTAGTCTGGGTCCGGATGCATGTCTGGGCAGCACTGCCTCACTGGACTCTAATGTACCAAGCCCCGCAGATGATATTCGATGCTTTTGAGGGAGGGGTCAAATAGCTCGAACACCGCAACTGCAGATGGGTTTCCACGACCAGACCAGTGAGTCATGCAGGCAGTACGCAGTAGCGTTGTGTCCGCACCCGACAGTCGCGACCGAAAACAACCACTCAGCTCGCAGCGCAGAATTGGGTTGTGTGTCTTCGTGTTCAAGATGCATGTGAACCACTATAAACATAAACAGAACATATAAGAGGTCAACAGCCCTTTCTCAGCTTTGGTTCGGGTGTGTCAGTCAAGTGTCAACGGGCGCAAATCTAAGCGGGCGCTGCCGGCAAGGAGCTCCCAATTGAAACCCAAAAAGAAGGCAGAAGGGGCAATCCAGCATTTACCGAGTACGTTCACAAGATCTTTGGGCATGTGTGTTTAAGCAGTCACTGCGCGTTAGGCCAGGTTTTGCGGTCCAGGAAAAGCGGGCGGAAAGGCGCCTTTCAGGTGGGCCCGTGAAAGATTCACTGAATTTGCCTTTTCTGTGAAGGGCAAGGTGTCGAAAAGTGGACTTCCCTGCGAGCGCCGTAAAGGTCGCTGGAATTCACCTTTCACGGGCCTTTCCTGCCGTCGCAAAGACGACTTTCGGCCTGGCGGCAGAAAAAGACTCAGCAAAGGTCCCTTTGCTGGACTAGGGCTGTCCCGTAAAGACCACTTTCATGCCCGGCGTAGGTAACTCAGCTAGCCGACACTTGGGCGCGGCGGTGCCAGCGTTCTCCCCGTTCTCTCGCCGCGCACATCTCATGCACCTGGACACCCTCTGTGCAGCCCTGGACCCACTTACGATCCTTTGTTACGACTAGCACGCCGACTGATCTCAGCACCATCAGCACCGTCGCCGTGCACATCTCCCCTTCCTGACCAGTTCCGTTCCTCTCACTGGTGACCTTGCCCACTGTCAGAGCCTTGGGTGGCGCCGAGGGGAAGAAGGGGGGTTCCACCGCTGAATGCTGGCGAAGGTGAGCCCTCATGCTGTATGGTGCTTAATTTAGGGGCCGAGTTGATTGGGGATTGGCTAGGCTTCGACTGACCAGCCTCATTCTCCCGCCCGCTCGGTGCGCTCTCACGGTCCACAACTGCCCCTTTCCCGAATTCTCCTAGCTGATGCTTAGACTCTCTTTTATGCTATGGCCTCTGTTCCTGGTTCAATGGTATGTTCTCCTATTATGTCCTCCAGCTGGCCACACTCGCCTTCCCCTACTGAGCAGTAGCTGGCAGACTGTGTCTCCCCCGCATGGCAGCGAACTTTGTGAACGCTCTTCCATTCCCACCCGACCCTCGAGTTGTACTTAAAGAATTCTGGCTATTCAAGACGTGATCCTCAAGTTCATGTCGACTGTGTGCGTTCATCCAGACGATCCGTCCTACATGTTCATTTCGTGACTGGCAACCCTTCCCCACAGACCTTTGCATTCTCACCTTCGCATTTTCGATATCGTTGAGCGCTTTTTAATCTCTTCCCTGCGACTGTGCATTGAGGTGCGGCATGAGCTTCTCAGGCAGCGTCGCCAGCAGCTACCGCTTGCTGACATGATGTCGCTGGTGAAGGAGAGGTGGGGATGTCCCTCGAAGGAGCAAGCTGTGTGGTAGTGTTATCCGTGTCTGGCTTTTGTTATGGTGTCGGGAAGGAGGGGAAAGCTGCGGGGGACAGCGGGCGTGTGCGCGGCGACACAGCCGTGGTGGTGGACACTGCGCTTCTGTACTGCACTCTACTTGACATTTCGCTCGCGCTCCATTCGTGTTCAGCCTGTTTTATCACTCTGTATATCTCTTCTCGAAGAACCCGAAAAATTTGGAAGGAAGTGAAGAAAGCAGCGCCCAGCCAGCCCCAGCGGCGCGGGCCTGATGACAAAGCACTTTTCCTGCACCTTTCTTGAGCCTTTGCGGCGGGCAAGTCGGCCTTTCGCCCGCCCAGTAAAGGTCACTGAAAGTCGGCTTTCCTAACCTTTACTGTCAGTAAAGAGCCTCTTTCCTGGACCTTTCCAGGATCCAATAAATGTACCGGGAAATGCGCGGGAAAGGCCCGGGAAAGGCGCCTTCCCTTCGCCCTTGCTGCCCCTGAAAGGTGGCCGAGACGCGCAGTGAGGTGCTTTCGTTCCATGGTCGCAAGGGCTGTCTGCGCACTGCCGGGAGTGAGTGTAGAACGCATGGTGTCTCCACCCAACAGATCTTGACATGTTGAAATAAGACTGACTTCTCAGTCTAGGACAGCAGGGGCAGTCGGTTGCAGCTTGAGCGGTGAAGCTTTGTGCAGCTCTTTGGCAAGGCAGACTGCCGCTCGGTCCGAGGACCACGGTCCGAGACCTCGCGCACTGAGTCTGCGCGTTCGTGGTCCCGCGGCGGCTCGCTCTCACCTTCATCATCTGCACAACCTGCGTCGCGTCCCTCGCCTTTACGTGCGTCGAATTCCCTCAGAACATCACTAGGCGGCGGTTCAGGCATTGTTCTCAATGCTGAAGCGACTCATGGGCCTTCAGCGCGTCCCCTAGCACCTTTTCTTTCGATCAACCTACACCGCCTCGACCCCGTCAACATGTGCGCCTCGAGCTTTCATTTACTCCGTGTTACACACGGGAGCTGACATTTTGAGTATAAACGTCGTACAGGGCCGACAACGAGGGTCCGTTGATAACCGCACCTTCTGGCATACTTGCGACGCGCTGACGGACTTGACGCCCCTCCCCCTCCCTTCACTCCCTCCCTCACTTCCCCCGAACCCGTCGAGCGCCTCCGTCTCGCCGTCGATTTGCTCCGTCCCGCGTGCTGCAGACCTCATTGACTACGAGGCACGTTATGCTTCTCGTCGTGACATCTGTAGCCTGCTGACGCAAGCGCAATCTTGCAGGAGGACGAGGTCGCCGTCCCCACCACCGCCGCCGCCCCCGCAGCTGAGGCCAACGGTGCGGCTCCGGAGGCGGAGGCTAAGGACAAGAAGGGCTCCTACGTTGGTATCCACTCGACCGGTTTCAGGTGAGCAGCCGCTCTTTCTTCGGTTGAAGCAGGACGGCTCTGCGTCGCACAAGCTGCTGATTGCACGCCACACCGATCAGGGACTTCCTGCTGAAGCCCGAACTGCTTCGCGCAATCTCTGACCTTGGTTTCGAGCACCCGTCCGAAGGTGTGTTCGCGCGCCATCTACTGCTTCAGACGCGACTCTAATCATTGCGTAAACAGTCCAACAAGAGTGCATCCCTCAGTCGATCCTCGGCATGGACGTGCTCTGTCAGGCCAAGTCCGGTATGGGCAAGACGGCCGTCTTCGTCCTCGCGACGCTGCAGCAGGTCGAGCCGGTCGCGGGCGAGGTGTCCGTGCTCGTTCTTTGCCACACGCGCGAGCTGGCGTTCCAGATTAAGAACGAGTACGCGCGCTTCTCCAAGTACACGCCTGACATCCGCACCGCCGTCTTCTACGGCGGCGTGCCCGTCGCGGCCGACCAGGAGATCCTCCGCAACAAGGACAAGTGCCCGCACATCGTCGTCGGCACGCCCGGTCGCATCAACGCTCTCCTCCGCGACAAGTCCCTCAAGGGCGGCGCCATCAAGCACTTCGTCCTCGACGAGTGCGACAAGATGCTCGAGCAACTCGGTTAGTCACACGCTTCTCTCACGACCGCAACATGTTCCATCTCGACGTCGACGGCGAGCGCGATGGCCGACGTGCTGCGACGATTCCGTTACGGCGAGTCCGGCTTGCACGTCTCTCGAAGCCCTCATGCTCGTCCGGCGGACCCGCACGCCCTTCAACGTCCGAGATACGACGTCGCCGCCGCCTCCGGCTACGGCAGTCGCTGTCACGGCGGCGAGCTCGTCAGTCTTCGGCAACGACATTCGGCGCGATCACAGCTGTCCATCAGCTAGCGGTCGGAGCCAGCGCGGCAGCTTTCGACGATTATATTTGCTTCTCTCTCTTGCGATCCTCTAGCTTCCCATCGGCCCGACTTCCTGTTCCATTGCCTCTCTGCCTCTCTTTGTCCTGCTCGACGGCTCGACATCCAACTCGCTCGCCTTTTCGTTCTCCGACCAGCCCGTTCACCTACGTTCCTTCTTCCCCTCGGCTCCGCCCAAACCAGACATGCGCCGCGACGTCCAGGAGATCTTCCGCCAGACCCCGCACCACAAGCAAGTCATGATGTTCTCGGCCACGCTCTCGAAGGAGATCCGCCCGACCTGCAAGAAGTTCATGCAGAACGTGCGTGCCTGGACATTTCTTCTGCCCTTTTCGGAATCGCGGCTAACATTTCGCGCGACTCTGACGCAGCCGCTGGAGATCTACGTCGACGACGAGACCAAGCTCACGCTGCACGGCTTGCAGCAGCACTACGTCAAGCTCGGCGAGGCGCAGAAGAACCGCAAGCTCAACGACCTGCTTGACTCGCTTGAGTTCAACCAGGTCCGTATCGTCGCTCGATCGGAATCCATGTGGCTGTGCTGACAGGGACACTTCGGCTTGCTGTAGGTCTGCATCTTCGTCAAGAGCGTCACCCGCGCGGTCGAGCTCGACAAGCTCCTCCGTGACTGCAACTTCCCGTCCATCTGCATTCACTCGCGCTTGGACCAGAACGAGCGGTACGCCGACTCGAACCGTGGTTGAACCCGCTCGAGACTGTCGCTGACGTCCGCTGCCTCGATCAGTATTTCTCGGTACCAGCAGTTCAAGCAGTTTGAGAAGCGTATCCTGGTATGCTTGCTTATCACGTCGCCCTCCGACATGGATTCTGATGAGGAGTGGGCAGGTCGCGACCGACATCTTCGGCCGTGGTATCGACGTCGAGCGTGTCAACATCGTCGTCAACTACGACACGCCCGGTGACGCGGACTCGTACCTCCACCGTGTCGGGCAAGTCAATTTCACTGCGCCTACTTTTCCCCACCCGTGAATAACATTCTCCTTTTGCAGCCGTGCTGGTCGTTTCGGTACCAAGGGTCTGGCGATCACGTTCGTTGCGAACGACCAAGACGAGGAGGTCCTGAAGGCGATCCAGGCTCGGTTCGAGGTTGCGATCCCCGAGCTGCCCGACACCCTCGACGCGGCTACGTACAGTGCGTCCTTGTATACCTTCGCGTCTAATTCGTTTCATGCGTGCTGACAACCGATCCTTGCGCGTCCCCCCCTCCCCTCCTTTTTTTTTAATCAACGTCTCAAACAAAGTGACGTCCTGAGGGGTTTTTTGTGGCATTGCTTCTCGTCCTCTGCCGTTGTAAGGTCGGATTTCGGCCATCTGTCCCATCGTCGCTGCTTGTAAAATAAACCCAAAACGCACCTTATTGCTTGCCCGCATGTCCTGGTGATTGAACGCAACTGGGAATACGTGCGCTTGAACACGCATACTGCACGTCTAAGGTTGTCTTGTCGCGCTTCCTAGCCGTTGACAATTGGTTTCTTTCAACTCCGGTCATCGTCGATGCAAGAACCCTGCTGAAACGCACCTCCTCGATCAAGACGGGACATTCCGGTGGGATTGCAAGATTTTCGCTAACTGAGTTCGCACTGCATTCGTAGAACTACAAGCTGTCACGGCCAAGCTGCATGACTTGACTGGACATGTTCCCACTGGAGCAGCATACAAACTGAGACGATAGCAGCGGCTCACAAGTAACTTTCAGCCTAGCCATGCAGTTTCGCCGGCGCCATCGACTTCTAGACGTCGAACTCGCGATCAAATCCTATTGTCCCAGAGCAAAATTTAGTGTACTATGCAGCCTGCGCTGAGCAGGGTTCACCGCAGTCGCGTGGTCATCCACATGCCATGGGTCGTATGCATCGACTCAAACTGCATCCATACATCCATGCGCTCGCGAACCCCCGTCTCCCCAATTTTGCTCAGCATCAAAAACGCCCTACTTCCGTACCAGCATGCCAATATAATTCTATCATTCACTCGGTGAGTTGGGCGGCTGACTCGGGACATGACTTTCAGGACGGTACAACCATCCAAGTAGTCAGTCATTCACGGTCTTGCGTGCAGGAGCGTCGACTTATCCAAACAGCCTTTCCCTCATGCGTAGTTATTTTTTGCATCAAACGACAATGAGGCTCTGGCGCGTGCGGCGCAGTCGAGCTGGTTCGATCTGCGTCGACCGTCTTCTCATCAGTCGCGTAATCATGATACGGTCATTGAGCTGGTCCCTAGTCTGCGATCAGGGACAGCTTCCACAAGACTTTCATACAGCATTTCTTCGAAAAAAGGGGCTCGTGGATTGGCCTGGACTGCACACGAGAGCGAATGCTCCCTTGTAAGAAGGGGCTGCAGGGGTCTGCAGTTGCTGTCACTCGACCTTCAACGACCTTGCTCGACCATCCTGCGGCGGAAACACCCTTGCCTCATCAATACCGCATGATACACCGCTTCACAGGATTGAGGGTCTGCTTTAGCATTCTCAACAGTCCCCACTGCAGCCTTGCTGCCGCGGCGAAAGAGATAGAAGACGTGTGCTGCTCCGGATCGAACTCCGTGTGGAAGCGCTGCCACTTCCATCTGTGTGTCAAGACGTGGTTGTGCAGCGTGCCCCGTGGGATTCAGCCGGCGGTATACATAAATTTCCTCTCCGCACACCGAAGAGGAACAGGCCGGCCGATTTCGGCAGCGAGGAGATGTGCTATTTGTGTAACACTGTTTCCGGAGAAGGCAAATGCCCCGTTCTTTCTGGTACCGTTACAGGTGGGGCTCCCTAAATAATTGTGGAGACTCCTCACACATGTTCATCCAAACAAGGCGGCCGAAACGGGAGCCATCGGGCACATGGGGCCGACTCACGCTTGGTCCCACACGACCAGTCCGGCGCTTGATAATTCGACCCAAACAGGGCTGCGCTGCAAGCAGCCATCTCAAGCCCTCTTCAACGCCCCCTCTCGGATCGCGAAAGCCCCAGTTATCCTCTAATCACCCATCATCTTGCTGGTCGTCCCAGCCCCGGCGACCTCGTCCTCTTCCTCCCGCCCCGCATTCCGTATACCCAACTGTGGCTGTCAACTCTCGCTTAGATACCCAGATAGCAACGGACGAACTCGTCCAATGGAGGTCCAGACGCACGTCGAGAAGGACGAGCACGTCCACCCAGTCGAGGTGGCGTTCGCCTATGACGATCCTGAGAACCCGCAGGAGGGATGGCCCCTGGTGAAGCGGTGGCGAGGTAGGTTCAGCCGCGTCATGCTAAGCAGGGTAGCTGACTCGAGCTTCCTGGGGATACAGTGTTGGCTCCTGCGCTTTTCGTTACATACACCAGTGCTTGTGAGAGCCTTCACCTCAAATTACCGTTCCAGAGTGCCGGGTCTAACGAGACGCCTTACCAGTCAATGCTACGGTTAGTGTCCAAGCGCGGCCCCATGCGCACGGCCACCACTCACCATGATTTCGGGACAAGGCAAACGGCGCGGCTTCGAAGGGGGTGAGGGCAGAGTTCGGAGGGGTGACGGCCTCCACCTTCCTCACGAGCAGCTTCACAGTACGTTCACAACTTCAGTTGGCTGTGAGAGGGGCGCAGTCTGGGGGTCGAAAGCTGATCCGATAGGAGCGCAGTACCTTGTTATGCTCGGATTCGGGCCTCTCGTGCTCGCCCCAATCTCTGAAAGCTTCGGTCGGCGGCCTATGCTGGTTTTTTTGACCGGACTGTGAGACTTTCACTTGCAGATGATGTGACTGTCCAGATAGCTGATGTGCTCGGTACAGAATCACGTTGCTCTTCCTGCCGCAAGCACTTGCTCCTAACGTGTGTTTTTCGAGGCTTTTTGATGGGATATAAAGCTCATCACGCGCACGCCTTTCAGGTCGCTTCCATCATCGCAACACGCTTCTTCCAAGGCACTGCCGCGTCGGTCGAGGGTCCGGTCATCGCTGGCATCGTACGTTCTCATCACTGATCCCCGGAAATGAAGATGCTGAAGTGACATGCTTTTCAGGTTGCCGATCTCTTTCCTAAGCGCATTCGAGGGCCGGCGATGGGCACTTTTGTCCTGTAAGGCAAACATGACGCCGAGTTTACAGTCCCCTCGCTGATAGCTGGCTCCTCACTAGGACGGTCTTTACCGCCAATGCGACTGGCCCGCTTTGCGCGAACTGGATTGCCCAGGAACTGGGATGGCGCTGGGTGTACTGGATTCAGGTGAGTATCGCCTGGAAAGCGAACTGGACAAAACGTTGACGTTTACTCTGTTTAGATGATGATGGCTGGCCTTTGCTTCGCGCTCGTGGTTTTCTTCTTTCCTGAAACGTAAGTTAATTCTCCCCCAATCCTTTGAAAGGCTCTTATTTGTGGCCGGTAACGACCACCAGGCGCGGAGATGCGATCCTCGCCAAGCGCGCTGCGAGGATGACCAAAGAGAGCGGCATTCCGCACCACGGCAAGGGTACCGACCGCGCCGAGAGCTGCGGGGAGATATTGAAGATATCCTGCTTGCGTCCACTTCGTAAGTCACTTTCAAACACGAGCCATCGGCCTGGCGTCTGGCTGCATCATCCGTCCGTCCGGGACTATGTTGACATCGTCTCGTCCATCCCAGTCTACCTGTTCACCGAACCGATTGTCACTGCTTTATCGCTTTATGTCAGCTTCGCGTGGGGGATGGTTTTCCTTTTCGTCGGCGCCATCGCCCACGTCTTCGAGGAGACCTACGGCTTCAGCCAGGGCCAAGGCGGGACCACGCTCATCTGCGGCTTCATTGGCGCGTTCATCGGTACGTTATCGCTCTTCCGTTCATCACCAATGAATACTTTCAGATTTAATTCAACATTTCAATGCCAGGCTGGTGCACGAACTTCGGACAAGAGGCGATATACCGCCGCGCTGTTGCTCGAGGCGGCGGGCACGCTGAGCCCGAGGTCCGCTTGTACTCCTGCGCGGTTAGCGGGATCTTGTTCGGCGCTGCGTGCTTCATGTTTGGGTGGACGTACGTGTTTATCGGTGCTAACTGAGAACACAAATGCGCTCGGATATGACTAAAACAACGTGCGGGTTTACAGTGCCCGGTCGGACATTCACTGGATCATACCTTGCATCGCTGTTGTCCTCGTGAACCTCGGGATATGTGCGTCCTGCCCTCCTCAGTGCCACCAACGCCCCCAATGCTGACATGGTGTATTTTTTTAGACCCCATCTACCTTGCCACCTACAACTACATCGGCGATGTCTGTGAGTGTCTCGACTAATCGTCGATGTTACTGGACGCTGACCAGCTTTGCAACCAGACGAGCGCTACTCTTCTTCCGGCCAGGCGGCGCAGTCCCTGCTCCGAAACATTCTCGGTGCTGTGTTCCCTTTCTTTGGTATTGCTATGGTGAGTTGCACCCACACTGTCACCGTAGCTGTCTGGACGGCACGCCCACTCTACCCACCCCTTGTTTCCGTCTCGTAATACACCCTGACTGGTATGCTTGCTTACATGGTCTTGCCGCATGCAGTACAATTCGTTGGGCTTTGATTGGGCTTCGTCGCTCGTGGGCTTCATTGCTCTCGCGCTTGCAATCATTCCATGGATTCTGATATTCTGTGAGCATGCCCTCCGGCTTCATGAGGCGTGCACTCCTTGCTGATGAATGCCACCCTCCACAGTCGGCGCATGGATTCGCGCCAGGTCCAAGATTGCACAGGCGCTCGCGCACGAGGAGGGTGTGGTGTTGAAGGATGAGGCCCAGGATACCAACTCGATGGCATGACCTGTATTACGAGCTACGATGATGATGATATAGACAGGACTGCTGTTTCTCCATTTAATCACAACCGAGTGCAATGCTGGACTGCATCGGCTCCGACGCCGGTTGCACATCTAAAGATGATCATCTTTTCACCACAACAGCTCTGGAGTCGGTTTGCACACCATAATATGTCTTGCGGTCGGCAGACTTGCAGAACTGACTGTCGATCCTGCCTCGATCGGCGTGAAGGCGTGAAGCTGCACGCACGGTTTTGATGTTTGACGTTTGTCGGGAGCGTGTGTTAGCGTGCAGGTGATCGTCATTCAGTCGATAGAATCTACACCAAACTCCAAAGCCACACCGCCTGCTTGCCCGTAAACAGGCCAACAGTGGAGACCACCTCTGAAAAACCGCAATCACCCAAGAGCCATGAAGTGAAAAAAGGTGCAGCGATGTGCACAGGAAAAAAAGGGACCGAGAACGCGCATACCGTTTATTAGCGTTGTTCCTGGAATCCGAGTCCAGACTTGGAAAGGCACCGCCGCGCGTGGCTCTCGTCGGCAGCAAGCACGCCTGAACAATGCACCTGGCCTGCTCTGGCGGCTTGACCTTCTCTCATCACCACCCCCTCGCACCCACCCGATACACTCTCATTATTCTTTGCGCATTTCTCTTTGGCGAACCCAGTTTATCATCATTCAGTCCATCGAGATACCCGCGCTCGCCATTCGCACTCGCTTTCATTGCTGCCGACGACCTCTCGCTCAGCATCTGTGCCGGTCCTATCTTTGTCCCCCACCCTCGCCGCCCCGCCGCGATGCCCGCCTGTTCTTGCTCACCAACGCCTTCCCCGCCAACACCGCGTGCCTTGCCCACCTCGGCCGGTGTGCAGGGCCTCGGGTTCGGCTATCCTTCCCCACCCGGCACGCCCAGCCAGTTCGCGCCCTCTGCTTCTGCCAAACACCGCTCCTCCCTCGACGAGCTGGACGCTGAGATCGCACGGTTAGGCGGCCCCCGCGCGTCGTCGTCCGAGTCTGATACGGCGGTCGAGGCTGAGGGGCTGCTCAGCAGGGAGGAGGAGAAGCGTCGAGCGACGTCAACATTGTCAATGCTTCGGGCGGCCGGATGGGGAGACAGGAGCACGGCGGGCGCGTCCGCGTGGATCCCCAATAGTCCTGCTCTGGCGCAGTTCTTTGAGGAAGGCCCGGCTATGCTGCTTCCGCAGTACAACCCGCCGTTGGGCGTGGACGGGGGCGGGCCGGTGAAGAGCAAAGCGCCATTGCCGATGCCGGTGCTCATAGTGCTTTGGATCATCCTCTCCTCCGTACGTTCTTTGTCTGCTGTCCTTCCTTTTCCCGTACCTGATCTTACACACATCTTCCAAACACAGACCTGCATCATCCTCAACAAGCTGATTCTCACCGGCCTCGATTTCGCCCACCCTCGCTTCCTCATCACCATCCACCTCGGCTTCACGGCTATCGCTACGCGCGCTTTGCACATGTTCACGCACGCCCTTCGTTCGCTCGACCTGCCGAGCCACGAGATGAGCTGGGACCAATGGACGCAGAGCGTCCTGCCGGTCGGCGTGCTCTGGTCCGCAAGCTTGGCGGCGGGCAACATCAGCTATCTCTCCTTGGCCATTAGCTTCACGCAGGTCGTGAAGGTGCGCATTTATGTCTTCAATGGGGAAGGCGGGAGGAGAACTGCTTGAAAGGTTGGTCTTTGGAATATGGTATGCTGACGCAGAGCGCTTACAGGCTTTCACTCCTCTCCTTGTCATCTCCGTCGCGTTTGCCGTCCGGCTGAAAGAGTACCAGCCTCGCCTCTTTCTCGTATGTTCGTCAATATCTGGTCACTTTGGTGTGTAGCTAATCCCCACATTTTGATTAGGCTGTCATCGTCATCGCCCTCTCTGTCGCCGGCGCCTCCTTCACTGACATCGACTTCGAGCTCACGGGCTTCGCGTGGCAGGTCATCAGTGTATTGGTGCGTGTGACATTTGCGGATACCAGTGCCTACATCAACTGATGGCTCTCGTAACAACAGTGCGAGAGTGCCCGTCTAGTCATGATCCAGATGCTGCTCCAGCAACAAGGGCTGGAACCGCTCATCGGACTTTACTACGTCGCTCCTGTGCGTCTGCGTCTGTACTTTCTACGTGGCCGGCGGTTTGAGCTGACCGAATTCGCGAACGAGTCAGGTCACCGCCACCATCAACTTTGTCCTCCTCTGCATAACGGAAGGCATGGCGCCATTCCACGCGCTGCCTAGCCTGGGCCTGAGCACCCTTGGCATGTCCGCCCTCTCCGCGCTCCTCCTCAACTTCATATCCTTCTATGTCATCGGCGTGCGTTCGCCTCCCCTATCTTTGAAAGCCATCATATCCACACGCGAAGGCAGCAGCTAACACTCTTCATTATTCATCTCGACAGGCCGCATCCGCCATCGTCCTCACTCTCGCAGGCGTGGTCAAGGACATCGCTCTCGTAGCCGTCGCGCTCTTCATGCTCGGCGAACCCATAAAGCTCCAGCAGATTGTCGGGTACAGCCTCGCCATCGGCGGGCTCGTGCTCTACAAGCGGTGGAACTCCATTGGTGCTGGCGTCCACGGGCGTGGACGAGTTTGAGCGGGGCTGCGCGGTGGTTCGTTTCTCATTACTTCACTTTTTCATTTTATTCTCACTGCTTGTTTTTTTCTGGACCGTTGAGCATGCCTGCATCATCCCTTCGTTCAGGACTGTGCTTTTCCCTCGATATTTCAGTTCTTTGTCTCTGTTCTCCCCTTCTTCCGGTCTTCCCTTGCCTCTTCGCCATCTCTCGCATC
>JTLS01000392.1:0-19922 GCA_000826855.1 Basidioascus undulatus
GGGAGGCCTGCGAGTCTTGGAAAGCGATGAAAGGGTTCAGCGACGAAAGGAGGTGTCAACCGCCAAAGTGGTGTCAAAGGCTAGATCGTCCTCTCAATCTCCAACAATTATATCGTTTGATATGCCAACTGAGGTACCAAACGAAACCGGCTCACACTGTGTTCTGCACCTGCACCCCAGCCTATGGGTGACTAAAACGAAGTATAAACAAAAGCTATCATTTAAAAAGTGAGAGAAATTAGAGAAAGGAGGAAGAACCCAGCTGTGAGGGCATCATAAGTCCAGTATGGCATCCTCCCAGATCCCAGGGCAGCTAGATACTGTGCACCGTTCAACGGGGAGTCTACACTGATGCTATCGTAAGAGACTGACTCCGATGTGTTCAGAACCCTTTGCTCAAGCGTAAGTAATCTGAAGAAGAGACATCACTTGCAATGACTTGCAGGTCATATACATTCACTCACAGGCACAGCATCGGCACCAAAGGCTGAGCTGACTCCTACCTTTTTCGAAAAAGCCAAATGGGAAAGTTATTTTCATCTTGTGTCACATATTGCCGGTCTGGCATGTTACCTGATGGTGAAGTGCGAGGAGCCGAGAGCAAGCTTGAGACCCAGCAACCAGCCGCCAGTCTCCTTAGGCTGTATAGCAGGCAAGCCTATACTTATGTGAGGATCGACCTATGTGTTAATAATCTAATATCAATCTGATCCTTATTCACCCTACATGCCATAGCAGTGCTTATACTGCAGGGTCTCGCTTGCGGCAGATTTGGAAGTTGTTGAGGTTCCTCAGCGTGGCGGAGTCCAAGCTCGCTTAACAACATGGTGACAGCCCACAAGAGGGAAAAAAATGGATTATTTTCACCTTATTACAGCCCCCATCTCTCAGTCTTTCTCGGAACGTGAGAAGCCAGCTAAGCTGCAGCCGTCCGCGCTGATAGTAGAAGGTCATCTGCAAATTCTCTTCTCGTGCTCCCAAGACCAAGAGGACGTGTCTAAACATTGGCGCGCGAACAACAACTGACTCGGCCCTTGGAAAGTCCCGCAGAATGCGCATAACCGCCCCTCGTCGACCTCCCCCTCCCCTCACTCGCTTCACACCTTCTCTTACTGTAACCTCATCTTCTTATTCCACGCCATCAACCTTGTCCAAGATGCTGCCCATAGACCCCTTCAGCTTTGAAAATATTGAATCTCAAAACCCTTGAGTACGTCGAGGAATCCCCGTATCTCATCTTCCGCTCCCGTGCTGTCTTCTTCCTTACTTGTCTAAACTCCAGTGGGTCCCATTACACCCCCGGGAATCCCTTCCACTCCAGCCTGTACCATCTCCACGCAGCCAGTGCGCACGCCCACACCTCACGACTCAATCCACATCTCCGCTGCGCACAGGCCCGCGCTCCTCGCACCACGTCGAGCACCACCCCCACCCACGCCCTTACCACCACGCCGACAGGACAGGGGACCACACCTCAGGGCCTCGCCGTCGTCCCTGCTGCTCACGCGCATCCGGATGCAACGCCGCCCATGTCTGTGAGCCCCTCAGAGGCGACAACTCGTGTATCGCGCTCGGTGGCTGGTGGTTGGTGATGGGCTGGGTGCTTAAGTTCGGGGCAGCGCTTTCCGGAGTGGAATAAGTGAAGGATCTCGTCCAATCCGCGTTGAAGGCGTCGGAGGCGTTGCAGGAGCAGAAGGTGCAGGAGTAGGCCGAGCGTTGAGTGGGTGGCTTGGTAGGGTGTGACGCTTCTTAGGAAGGATTAATATTTGAGTGATTATAAAGTCAATGCATCTCCATCGTATACCAGCTGCAAGGTTTCAGTCGGCTTATACTCCTATACGGCCGCTGCCTCTTTGCTGCCTACGTTCGCTGTGTGCGGCGGCGGCATTAACTGCTGGTGGACATAACAAACCCTGGGATGAGGGATTGTCAGGATTTTTACAACCTAATTTTATAATTCACGACTCTCCTTTTAAGTCGACAGGACATGGAGGTGGAGAATACATACTGCAATCTGCATCCTGCGCTCCGGCATTGGCAACTAGGCATGTTTTCGGCCGCCTCCCTCGCCCCAGGTCCCGCACCACTGGGCCCCTACAGGCCGCCTCGACTTCAGCGACCCCAGGCGAGCAGGGAAACGACCCGGCTCAAGCCCCGGAGGGCATTTGTACTCTACCCCTCCTGTTGCCCATTAGCGGCGTCGCATGCAGAGCTCTTAACGCCTAACCTAAACCCATGATCTGGCGAACCTCCTGACGGCAACTCTATCGGTACCGAAGTGTACAGCACCGAGTGCCCGTACGGCTGCACAGCGTCGCTTTCGCCCGCCGCCTGGTCCAGCCCGTGAGCCGCGGCACTTTTGCCAGTGTTGCGATGGCTCTGTCGCCGATTCTGCATCCAAATCCGGACCTGGCGGAATGGGAAAGTGTGCAGGATTGTGTCAGTATTGAAAAAAACCAACAGGCAGGCATCCACGCTCGCGAAAGCTCCTGTTGGAGGCGAGCTCACCTGATGTACGCTCATCAGAACCTTGAGGGCTAGCAGCGCACGCTCCTCACTGGAGGGAAATGGATTATAGTCGAATGCCTGTAACATGTTATGTTTGAAGTGTCAGAAAAAGGGAGCGAAAAGCAGACGTCAATGACATACATCACTGAGGATGGCAACTTGCTGAGGTGTCGCACGTTTCCGCTTGGCCTTGACGGCCGGCTCGCTCGCATAAGGGCATGACATCGACGAAACTTGATGAGGCGGGTTGAATATTGCGTGCGGGAGGGACGGCATAGAGGGAGGGGGTATGGTAGGCACGGCTTCGTGCGGAGAAAGCATAGAAGAAGATGAGTGGGGAAAAAGTGCAGTGTCGGTGGTGCCGAAGTCCGCGACGGCGACAGATTCGCACTGCAGCCACCTTGCAGGTTCAGGACGGGGAGTCGTTGCGCAGGATCGGAAGAAGGTAAGGGAGGTAGGACATGTCGTGGGATGTAAACCGGATCTGTTCTCCAAAGTGAGGATGTATGTAAGCGACTGCCCAGGATCCGAAGCACCTTCGAACCGGCTCTCCGGATCCACTGATCACCCAACATCTGTGGGGGTTGACATCGAGAGAAAATGTCTTACATGAAGTTGATCGACTCCTTCCTTCTCTTTCAATTGCCTCTCCACTCCAGGCAGTCCAGCCACCCTCATCGATGAGCGCGGCCGCCGCGACGGGCGAGCCTGCAGTCAACCACGCCGAGGACTCGCCGCGAGAAGTCGCCGCAGTTCATGAGTGTCGAGATGGCGCGACGAGCGGTGGAGGATGAAGAAGAAGGTAGGAAGGTTCACCGGTAGGGGTAGGGGGAGAATTCGTGCTGGAAGGGCTAGGGAAGACGGACTGCGCCGGCTGAAAGTAGTATGGGATGTCTTCGGTGCTCGAAGGTGTCGGAGGGGGGAGAACGATGTGGGAACGCTGCGCAGTGCCGTCCGCGTTTGTTGAGGCGCCACCGACAGAGAAGCGCGCGAAGGGAAGGTGGTTGACGCCCAAGTCATGGTACGACGCTTCTGTGCGCTGAGTGCTCTCGGCGTCGTGGTAGCTGTCGTCCATCTGAGTGCACAGCAGCAAGAGGAGGTCTATCAGGTCTATCCGGAACAAGCGAGGCTACGGATGCATGTCGGCACGGGAGCTGTGCAGAAGGATCGCCACGCCCGGAGGGACCGAATAGCTGCAGACGCGGTCGCCTTGCTACGGCAGGTTCCTGGCAAGAGGAGGCGAAAGAGCCTCTTCTGCTCCTGCTTCTCATGCCACAGTCGTTTTGAGCCATTGGACTGGAAAAGAAGATAGTTAAGTATCATTCTTTTTTCAGCAGGCATCTCTCGGCCTCACATCTCACATCACAGTCAACGGATGTGACAAGCTTACCTTGACGAAGTTGTAATATGTCTGACCCAGAGTCCAATACGGCCAGTTGACGGAGATTGACAGCTATGGGCTTGTCCATCTAGATTGTCAAGTTAGCGGACGCCATCAGCGAGACGAATCACGTAATGGTCTATGTCCGGCGTGCGCGACAACTTTGTCTCCGTACCGGTAAGACTGTCGTTTGGGCAAATCAGTCCCCGTCCAGCTGTAGCTGAAGGCCCTGGAGGTCATGCACTCACGACGCTCGAGACTTTCCAACAGCTTTGAAGCCTTGGGGTCTGGGTGTCGCTCTGGTGTCGAAAATACTGCCAATTGCTGCGTGGCTGTATCGTCAACCGACATGACAGAGCCTGTTCCCGCCCAAGACAGGACGCCCTGTAAGAGCAGAGCATTATGATCAGTGCAGAACTGAGTCAAGTAGTGGGAAACATGCGCACTTCGTAGTCTGCCGAACCAAAGTCGATCTAGAGGTCCGGTGCATGATCGACCTTCATGATTCCCGCTCGTTCAAAAGCAGTAGCCATGACAAGGTAAATCCTTGGCGGCGTTCCGTGGTGTTAGCCGCGTTCCTTGGGGTAGCAAAGTCTTCTAAGGCCGACATGAGCTTGATCAGATCGGGGTTTTCCTATCCAAGCGCGCCGAGGTCGAGGTGCACTTTTGTCGAGGCATCAGAACTGTAGCACGAGCCTGAGCGACGGCAGTTGCGTCAGTAGAGAGTACAGAAGAAACGCCGTACGGAAGAGTCTGACAACCTGCCATGTCCGACTTTCCTTCCTCACATAAAGGCATGAGCTGAATGCATAAGGTGTAGTTATGTTCGAGAGAACACAAAGGGGCACTGAGTGGGACAATGGAGATGAAGGGGAAATGCAGCTCCGGTGATTGAGCTCATCGTTCCCGAATTGGTAGGGTTTGGACTGACCCTTCCAACCACCGTATCAAATTTTGGTGATATTATGTGTGAGTGAAATGGGGAAGTGAGTCCAGTTCTAGTACTCATTCGAGAGAGATGACGGCGGCCTTTCATGAATTTTCTGTAATGTATATGGATGAGCGAGAGAAAAGTCCACCTTTGCGATTGTGTCCTTGACTTAAAACCATAATTCTGCAGGCAACGCGTCAAGCAACCACTTGCAAAAGCGATCCAAACCCGAGCCCCTCAAGACCGCATGGTCATGAACGGCAATGTCACACTCATACACGGTCACGGTCATGGTCATTCGGTCACGGTCATGGTCGTTCGGTCACGGTCATAGTCACGGTTCAGATTCTTTTTTTTTTCGGGGGCGCTTAGCCACTTCTGTTCTGTGCTATTGTGCGTTGAGTCTGGCCCATCTTGTGGGTTTACCGCATAGAGCAACGGACGGTGGGGCAGCGGAACGGCGCGTCGTATACCAGACCCGAACTGCTCAGTTGATTTGGCTGTCCTCAAAGTCCTGTGCGCCAGCCCGCAGCACTGAGAAGTGCAATAAAGGCTTAACTATTGCTTATTTAATGTCTTTTTGACTGAATTACATGCCGTTAGCCATCGCATACCAGCCTGTTAACGCCCGAACCGTGCGACGCTGACCTTTCTCTAATGGTCTTTCATCGAATCACTCATTGGGGCCTGCTTACCAACGCCTTGTATCTTGGAAGATTCATGGGATAGCGTTAAATCTCAATCTCGATATCAAATGCCCAGTTGAAGCCTGCGGATAACCACAGGCAGTGACAAGCGACCCTTGCGCATCGCCAAGGACTGTAGACAACGCGCTGCGGTGTAGACCCACTTTCTTTAGCCTAAAGCCTGCATAAAGGGCTTTCTACAATAAAGATCCTAGGACAGCAATTAGTTCCGCACAACCAAAAGGGCGATCTGCGCTTTCTAGGAGTACTTCGATGCCGCTCGCAATGCAGGAAGAACTGCTGGTCAAAGGTGAAGCCAAGTGAGTGGCACTTGCTGTGACCGCATAGCATTGCTCCAAAAGCCGCTGAAGGCGTTCACCACAATCTTTTGTCTTCCTGTGGGCAGCGATTGGAGTAGCAAGGTGTTGCAGCGGTAGCGGTCCGAGCTCACCAGCTGCATGCCGAAGCCCCGGCCGGATCGACATAAACCATACCAGAATTAAACATTCAAGGAAACGTATACATACAATGTCTATTAGGTTCATGCAAGCACAAAGAGTAGGCATTCGAGGTTGAAAAGGTGGATTTTGGCACTGCGAAGCGCCTCGTAGGTTAGGTAATCCGAAAGGATTCGACGAGCAAAAATGAGCTCGCCGTCTGCCCTTCCCCTCGTACCCCCCAGCACCTCAAGGTCCGTATACCCACAATTGCTGCCAGTCCGCCTCAGGAGTGCATTACTGACGTACACGACGCTCGCTTTTCTACTCCCCTCGACTCGCCCTCTTTCGACCCATTCTTGACCCGCTATTCTGCGTCCCCTCCCGTCCCCTGCTCTTCTCCCTTCCTCCTCTCGCACGCTTCGTTTCGGCTCGCTCTCTCGCTTCGTCTCCCGCTTTCAAACGTCCTTGCAGATCTGTGAGTTTGAACCGGCTGGATGCTCACGGAGGGCGCTGGAGGGCTGGGGGTTGGGGGTCTGGCGGAGCACGGGTGGGACTGGGGGACGGAGCGCATGTCCAGGACCACACGAACCCAAAAGACTTCCCGGTGGGTTACTGACTAGCTGGCACCCAATCTTTCCAACAGAAAATGGCCTCCCGCCCGACCGTCTCTGTTCACGGCGCCGAGGGTTCGACCTCGTCCCTGCCGCTCCCGGCCGTCCTGACGGCGCCCATCCGTCTCGACGTTGTCGCCGCGGTGCACAAGTCGATCGCCAAGAACAAGCGTCAGGCGTACGCCGTCGCGGAGAACGCTGGCCACCAGACCTCGGCCGAGTCGTGGGGTACCGGTCGTGCCGTCGCTCGTATCCCCCGTGTTGGCGGTGGTGGTACGCACCGTTCCGGCCAGGTGCGTTCTTGCCTTCTTTGCCTGCTTGTGGGTGGAGCGGCATTGCTGATGCGGATGACTGTTGGGATAGGCCGCGTTCGGTAACATGTGCCGTGGTGGTCGCATGTTCGCGCCGACCAAGACCTGGCGCAAGTGGCACGTCAAGGTGAACCAGAACCAGCGCCGGTTTGCCGTCGTCTCTGCACTTGCCGCCTCCGCCCTCCCCTCGCTTGTCCTCGCTCGCGGCCACCGCGTCGAGCAGGTCTCCGAGGTCCCCCTCGTCGTCCCCTCCTCGGTCGAGTCCCTGACCAAGACCAAGGCGGCCGTCGAGCTCCTCAAGTCGGTCCAGGCCTACACGGACGTCGTCAAGGTCTCCAACAGCCGCAAGCTCCGCGCCGGCAAGGGCAAGCTGCGCAACCGCCGTCACCGTCAGCGCCGCGGCCCGCTCGTCGTCTACGACGAGGACAAGGGTATCGTCAAGGCGTTCCGCAACATCCCCGGTGTCGAGGTCGTCAATGTCCGCCGCCTCAACCTCCTCCAGCTCGCCCCCGGTGGTCACCTCGGCCGCTTCGTCATCTGGACCGAGGGCGCGTTCAAGCTCCTTGACGACGTTTACGGCACCTTCGACAAGCCCTCTGCGCTCAAGAAGGGCTACACGTGCGTTCCTCCGTTCTCACTCTAATTCTCCCCACCTTCGCTCACCCTGACCTGCACCATCAGCCTCCCCACGGCCAAGATCGCCAACCCTGATGTCACCCGCATCATCAACTCGGACGAGATCCAGTCCGTCATCCGCCCGGCTGGCCCGAAGATCGCCAAGCGCCCCTTCACCCAGAAGAAGAACCCGCTGCGCAACAAGGTTCGTTTGCTTGTCTCCCTTCCGACAGCATCTCGATGAAGCTCACCTGTTCCACGTTCGTTCGCAGGCTGTCCTCTTCCGCCTGAACCCGTACGCCAAGACTCTGCGCCGCCAGGAGATCATTCGCTCGCAGAAGGTACGAAGCGTGCATTTCACCTTTGTCCCTCACTTCGTCGCAGGCCTGACGTCTTCTCCCCGTCGTCCTCGAACAGAAGCCGGCTGCCACCAAGAAGTCTGCTCCCAAGGAGAAGGCGTCCGCCAAGTTCCTCGAGACCCTCCTCTCGGCCTAAGCGTCTTGCGCTGGTGGGCTTGACCGATCTTGACTATGGTGCTGCTTTCTCCTTATCTTCTGTATGCATTACGTTGCACCCTACGCTGCCGTCACATGTTATGCGCGTCTGTATGCAAGCCTCTGTTTGCTACCCTGCTCGTTCGTCGGTTCGGAAAGTTCCAGGCCATGAAGTTAGGAGGCGCCGCGGAGATCATGGTGTACAGGTTGCACGGCTTTGAACTGGGTAGTCCTGTGCTGTACTTCGGTATTTGCAGGTTGGCGCTTGGAACCTTGGAATGGGAAGGTGCTCCGGCCTGACGAGCAGGTAGGTATGATCATCAGGTCGACGAGGACCTTTCAACAGGAGGCCCAGGCTTGGTGGGTAAAAGGGACCTTTGGGAAGGCGAGGTCGTTCCGTGAGTACCCATGGTCAATCGCAATGCCCATCTTTAAAAGGCACCATTGACTGCTTTGCCGAGGCGTGATTGCATTACCAACATCTGCAGTAGATATGTGTTTTGAATCATGCACTCAGTCTCCCTCATAGGCTGCATGCACGCAGCACCACTGTGACTGCCAGGCCACAGGACAGCGGGTTATCTGTCCTTTCGTTGGGGGTACACATCAAGCTCCAGACCCAGTTTAGAGAGTTAGGCAGCTGAAAGAAAAGGGTTTCTGGGGATCAACGGGCGAGTCGGTCTGCATACAGTCGGACAACGTGACAATGCATTTGGCTGCGATGCTCGCAAGCCATTTGGGCCTTGCGAAGTTGTCAGTGTCCAAACGACAAGAGCTCAGAGTGCAGATTGTAAATCTAATGTGTGCATGGATGGCAATCAAAAGGTCACGAAGGAGTGTCAAAAGTCCATTCGCTCGTTCTGGAGCGGCTTCACATCCTCCAACACCGTTATCGGATCCGAATGGAGACGTCCTGCTAGGGGAAACAAACAACCAATTAGCGACTCTGCATGCAGCTTTCCAAAGAGCACCGAAAAGGTCGACTTACCTCGTGTCCGCCCGTCTTTCTCCTGCAGATGCTGTTTGTCCCGCTGCGTTGCGTCCAACCCTTCGGCAAATCCCACATCGAGCTCCGCGCCGCCCGGTAGCCTCGGCAGCGGGACCCCCTGGCTTTCCGTCTTCCCCCGCGAGACCCAAGGATCATCCGGTACTGGGCTGCCCTGAGGAGTGTCCGCCTGCTTGTCCTCAACCTCTTCCATCTCCACCTCCTCCAGCTTGCCCATCGTCGCCACGGTGTGTCGCTACCCCTGCGGACCCCCCAAATGCCCCCTTGGCTGGGCACGCCATCGTGCTTCCTGAGGACGGAGAGCTGGCCGTCGAACGCGGTGGGCGTGGACGAGAACGTGCCAGTCAGAGAGACGAGGGTGGATGTAGAGAGTGGGCGGGCAGGTGTAGACTTCTCCTTCGCCTCGAGCGCCTCAAGCTGCGCGTCGAGCCGGGATTGGCCCTTCTTCCGCTTGGGAAAGATCGGCTGCGGAGGCTCGCCAAGCCGTGCCAGGCGCCGACGTCGGCGAATGTGGAAGTACTGATGGCTCCCGAAGCAATGAGTTACACGAAAATGTTTGTGGCAGCGCAGCATCTCAAGCGGGCACTTACCAGGAAGCCGATGATAAGCGCCAGCCCAACAGACCCCCCACCGAATGACACCAACGACAGCGAATGAAGACATGAGCTGTCTGATGCACTATTTGAGCTCCGAAAGGAACAACCACTTACTCATGCCAGCGGGGATCTTTTGGGGGAGGGGGGGGTACCAACGGAGCCAAGTGGTGTTCCGGTACTTGGCTGAAAGTATGAGGTAGTCGGACTGCTCGGTGCAGGTGCAGCCCCGACGGTCATCGACAGCGTTAAAGCTTCCCTGCCATGGCCAAAGCCTGAGCCTCAGGCGAGTGAGCATGTCGAGGAAGTCGATGTGATGAGGGTTGGGTGAGAGGGATGGCTTCGTTGCTGCGCGACCTCCTCATCAGTCATTTATATCGGCATTGCTGGAGCCATGACCTCTTTTTACAGAATTCTCGTGCAATGGCCCGCAGGTTGGGTTGCCTTTGTTCTTTTGCAGCCGTCTAGAAACAATCCAAAAGCGATCGGGGATATGCCAAACTCAGTCAGCGAGCGTGTAGAAATTGAGGCCGGGAGGCCGGGAGCAGTAGTCGTGGGCGTGTGCTCGGCGCCGATGAGGGAGACGGAGCAAAAGGGTCCCCCGGGGGATCTGGCGTTAAGGCGCCATATGCAGGTCTCCTGCGTCCTATTGCAACCAAGTAAGGGATGATTCGGTCTTGGCCTTGCGAATCCGCCCTTGCAGCGGAAGAAACAACTGAGCGTCTTCCTTGTGCACGGCGCCCTTTGCGGCAAGTCAGAGCATGCGAGGATGTTTAGAAACTTTACATACAACTTAGTATGTCTATGCCTAGCTTAGGAACAAGAAACTTGGCCTAACCCTCAAAGTCATTGCTGACTGGGTCAAGTAAAGCATGAGTGCCATCCATGGCCATGGTTCGCGAGATGGGTCGCTGGGATCATGTCTAGTAGTTCGACAGGCCAGCCCAAGCCTTTCCCAGGCTCAACTGGACAACAGCTGACAGTGCATTTTTATCAGGTGGGTTGAGGCTGCTCTTTACACACCCTCTGAGGAAGATGAAGTCGTTCAAACAGCATCGTCAGTTGTGAGGAGGTCGACGCTCCTCGATGAGGGGAAAATGCACTCGAACGGCGGCTCGGGCTGATAGGAAACGCATGCTGAACCCTAGTTCCAAGTTTAGCAATGAGGGCTTGTCTGCGAGTGACCCTACCACGGAGCGACGGCTTTCTCCTGATTTCGTTCAACGCAGGATACTCGCAGCTTGACACACCGATAACAAGAGTATGCTGAGCAGATGTGATGTTCTGACCTGCTCATTTGTCGTCCTGATTTATGGAGCGCTTCGCTCCTCCTTTCCAAGGATTACCAAACCATGTCTCTCGTGCGGAAAGAAGAAATCCTGCTGGGGTAGGAGGCAGACCGTTGACTTGAATTTGGGGCTGTTAACTTCGACACGGAAATCACGTCCGTCTACGAGTCTGTACCTCACCTTCGGCTGATCCCTCATTATTCTTCATCTTCACTGGAAATGCACTTCTTACTGACACAGTCGCAAAAAGCTTGGGATTGCAACTCGTTCTTCACGTGCTTCTCATCGTTCGGTCGCTGAATGGGACATTGACGAGTCAATAGGTACATGGGAAAGTCTCTTTTCGCACTCTCTTTTTCAAGATGAATCTGGAACTTGAATATGCATTGGCTTTCTGTGTGCCAATCGAATTCCAGGCAATGGTTCATCGCTGGCAGTCTGGCACGGCCGCCGTGCCGAGAGGGTTCAAGATGTTGCCGTGCCGTACCTGGCCGTCATCCCCGAGCCCGTCCCGACCTGCCCGGCCATCTGGTTGCCTCCCAACAGCATCCGCGTTATTATTATGCTCTCCCTCTTCCCATCGCCATCCTCCGGCCCACATTCTCCTGAAGTAGCAAGACCGTCGCTCCACCATCCCACGGTCACAGGATGTTCACACCCCTCCGCGGTTTCTTCGCCGGCCTCCTGCTCGCCGTCGCGGTTGTGCTGTACAGGGTGTTCGTCCTTCCGTGGCGGAGAGCGACATGGGACTTGCCCCGCGCGAAGCGGACGAACTGGTTCTGGGGGAACTTGAAGGAGATCTTTGAGTACGTCCAGCTTATCTGCTCTAGATTATATTGGCGATTGCTGATGCTGAGGTGTGTCGGGTCGAAGTGCTGAGCCGAGCGAGCAGCACCTGAAATGGGTGTCCGAGCTCGGGGGCACGTTCGTCTACGAAGTGCGTCGTTCCATTCGTTTCCAATCTCCTCCCACTCCACCTCACCCTACTCGCGCACCACTAGGTCTTCCTCGGCGGGCAGCGTCTTTGCACCACCGACCCGAAGGCGCTCACTCACATCCTCATGTCCGAATCCTATTCCTATCCGAAGCCCGATTTCGTCCGCCGGTCAGTACTCAACCAAACATCTCAAGATGCGCGGTCCGAATCTAACACCGTTGAACAGCTCGCTCGCCAACCTCCTCGGGAAGGGCGTCCTTTTCGCCGAGGGGCAGGACCACAAGAGGCAGAGGAAGATCATGACTCCTGCTTTTGCTCCCGCGCACATCAGGGCGCTTACGCCCGTGTTTTTGGAGAAGAGTCGGAATGTGCGTGTTTCCTTCCCGCTGACGGCGTCGACTAGCGAAGTGCTGATGTGGTAGGGCCGCGTTGCAGCTGGCCGATGTCTGGCGGGCGCTCCTGCGCGAGACGGAGGGAGGAGAGAAGGAGATGAACATCATGCCTTTCCTATCTGACCTGACGCTCGACATCATCGGACTGGCCGGTAGGTCTTCCGGGTTATCGTCATACCATCCCTCCTCCCTTGCAGCCGTACTGATTAGATGTGGGACAGGATTCGACTACGACTTCACGGCTCTCCCCGACCCTGCGCACCCGCACGCAACGCGCACAAACGTCCTCTCTCGCGCGTTCGCAGACATGTTCGCGGCGTCCGCGAACGTTCGTCTTTACTCTGCCCCCGCCCGTCTTCTTCACCCTGGCTCTCCCTCTCCTTGGATCGATGATTCTCACGCAGCAGCAACACAGCCAAACATCTTCCAGCTTATCTCCTTCGCCTTCCCATCGCTCCGAGCCTTCCCCACGCGCGCACGGCGCGTCCAGCGCGAGAGCATGGGCGTGATGGAGAGCGTCGGCCTGGAGCTGATCGAGAAGAAGAAGGCTGATGCAAGCGAGGCGCAGGAGGCTGGAGAGAAGGTCAGAGCGGGGAGGAGCAAGGACTTAATTAGCCTTTTGAGTGCGTCTTCCGGTTCGGGGGAAGGATGATAACCAAGGATGACGCTGACGCATGGGGAGGGTCATGCACAGTCCGCGCGAACATGGATCCTGAGATCAAGGAGAGCGAACGGATGTCGGATGACGAGGTCCTAGGGCAGATAACGACGTTCATGGTCCGCCTTTCCGTTCTCCTCTCCACTCTTCCACCGCGTGCTCACACTCTCGCGGTCCGTGTAGCTCGCCGGGCACGAGACAACCTCGACCGCCGCTACTTGGACGCTGTACGCGCTCGTGTGCAAACCGCATGTGCAGGACAAGCTGCGCGCCGAGCTGCGCGCGGCGGAGGTGGACGCGGAGGGGAATGTGGGGATGGACGAGCTGAATGGGCTGCCTTATTTGGACAAAGTGCGTCGTAACTTTCCCTGCTGCTGACAGTAATGATCGATGTGAGGCTGACGCGAATATGTTCTCACACACAGGTCTGCAAAGAGTCCCTGCGCCTCTACTCCCCCGTCCCAAACACGATCCGACATTCCTCCCGCGCCGACGTCCGTCCCTCTACCTTCACTTTCTTCCCTCCTTTTCCCTTCCCTTCTCAACCCTCCGTCTTCTCTTCAGTCCATCCCTCTCTCCAAGCCCATCCCCTCGCGCACCAACCGCGCGCCGCTGCAGTCCATCCCAGTCGACGCGAACCAGGCGATCTTCATCCCCATCGCTCTGCTCACGCGCTCGCGCGAGATCTGGGGCGACGACGCGGACGAGTTCAGGCCGGAGCGGTGGGACGACGAGGAAGTGAAGGAGCGGGAGGGGCGCGGGGCGGGACCTTCCGCCGGGGTCGGAATCTGGGCGGGACTGCTCGTGTTCCTCGCTGGGTTCGTCTACCTTCTTCGTTGCCGTATTCTTATCTTCCCTATTCACATCTTCTCTGACCTACATCGACTGACAAACGTCTCTATGAGCAGGCCGCGCTCGTGCATAGGCTACCGCTTCGCTCTAGTCGAGCTGAAGGCAATCCTGTTCACCCTTATCCGGTCCTTCGAGTTCGTGCTGCCGGAGGACCCGCCGAAGGTGCGGAAGAAGGGCGGCATTGTAATGCGCCCGCAAGTTTGGGGGAGGGAGAAGGAGGGATTCAGGCGCGTCTTCCGCGTTCTTGGAGTCTGGCGTATCGCAAACATATGCTGATTGGCGTCTATGCCTTCTTGCTCTCCGTTTCTGCCCCGCCACAGGATGGATATGAGGGTTAGGGAGGTGGATGGTGACCCGGTGACATGATAGAGGGATGCGAGGCGCGCATTTGATCTGATGTGACCGTCGAGGAAGCCGGGTTCCCGCTAGCGAGCACTATATTGCCACTTGGGCATTTAAACTGAAGCGGTCGAGTGTATGGAGTTCGTATGAGAAACGAAGGAACCGAGAAGGGAAGATGACGCCCGTTCAGCCGCAACGAAAGCAAGAGCACGCATGGCCGCAGCCCAGCGCTCTGACAATCCAAGCTCCTTCGACTGACGGAAAGTTATGGAGGTGGGACTCTCTAGCAAATCTAACCGTCGAATGCATTCGCGCAGGTGTGTCTTCACCAACGCAATGCTGTGGGGCGAACCCAATCCCGAGGCCAAGGAGTCAAGTCGACTCGCTTGCCCCACTGAGACCTTCGGGTGCCCATCAGACACCGGTGTCGGAAACAACCACAGACTCGGGCATGCCCCCAGTGCAGATTGCTTCTCCGAATCTCGGACAGGAGAGACGAAGTCCGGGATAACGGAGGGCATCGCCGCTCGTCCATCCGCACGGACAAAGTCAAGTGCGTAGAGGCTCGCATTTGTGTCTGCTCGCTCATGACTTGGTCCTTTTACTCTGCCATTTTGGCCACTTAAAAACTTGTAAGTTGATCTTTTAGGAACAGTATAATCGTAGATCGCCCCGCCGACTTGACGGCACTATGCTATGCTTTCCCACTCGCAGTTCCATCGCCCCAAAAGTCCCATCCGGCGGGCCGCTCCCTTCGCGTCGTTGATGCCAGATAGTCCTTCTATTCAATCAGTCTCAGATAGTTTCTACACAATAAGCACTGCATGTTGCCCTCTCGAACCATCTTGAGCACCGCCCAGCGCTGGCAGCCGGCCGACAGAGCAGAGTAATCGCGCCCGCTACGTCAGAAAGCGTTCAGGAGTTTTAGCAGGCGTGACAGCGAGTCAAAGACGTGCGGCATTCCATGCAATATCAGTACAACATGCGGTCCTCCCATCCTTCCATCCTCCGCAGCGCAGCGCTACCGGACCTCCAGCACCCTCTTCTGCAGGTCCTCCTTGAGCGCCTTCTCTATCCGCTCGTTCACCTCCCGCACGCGCTCGACCGCCCACCCAACGCAGCACATCACCTCGTCCCCCTCGAGCGGCGACCCGCCCGTCTTGCTCACGACGAGCAGCTCGCGCTGCGGCGTGAGCGCGAGGTTCAGGAAGGACGTCGCGAGCTGGGTCTCGAGGTGGGTGGGGTCGAGGATGGGTTGAGGTCTGCGGAATGGGAAGAGGGATAGTGTGAGTGGACGTGGGGAAGAGTGCGGGGATTGGCCGGCGCACATGGACTCGAAGAAAGCAAAGGTGATGCAGATGGGGGTGTAATGGATCGCGAGCGGGACGGGGACGCGCTCGTCCTCGGTGTGCTGCACAAATCAGAGTGGAAACTCAGATAAGCTTGAGGTGTAGAAGTTTGAAAGAGAAATTTGGACGCACTACGGTGACTTCTGAGCCGACGACGGTCACGTCTGGTCGGCGGAAGTGCTTGAGGGAGAGGATGGAGGCGAGCACGGCGGCGTCGAGGAGGTTGCCGTCGTCGGTGAGGAAGTGGAGCGTCAGAGTAAGGGCCCAGACCTGTGAAAGCAAAGGACAGTACAGTCAGTACGGCGGATGGAAGATGTGTGAGCCTGACCAAGCGAGCGCTCGCTATACGACGAATCGCATGGCGTCTCAGCGTGCAGCAATATCTCCCGGTCCGGTTAATCGATCTCTCTCTTATCTACCCAATTCGGGGAAGGCACAAGCGCACTCACTTTCTCGCCAGCAACGATGCACAGCGCCTCCCGGTCCACCGCCCCGCTCCTCCTGATCGCCTTATCCACCATCCGCGTCAAGAGGACCTCCTCGTCCGACGCGCGTCCGATCTGGTCATGGAACGGGCTCGCCATGGGCGAGAGTTCAGTGTGCACCGCTAGCGTCCCCTCATATGGTCGCTCGGGTGAGGGTGCAGCGAGGGAGATCGAGGTGTGTGCCAGGACGCTGTTCGACGATCACAGGAATGGTAAGCTCATTCAAGAGTAAGCGGCTTCCTGTAAATAATATGGACGCACGTAGTCTTCCCCAGCCGAATAGTGACGTTCCCCAGCTCCCGCCCAAACGAAATAGCCAGCTCGCGCAGCTCGAGCGGTGAGCGGCCATCGACGCGCAGCCCTTGGGCAAGCGCGGACGTTACGAACGCTTTTGAGGAGAGATTCACGTCGGCTTCGCGAGGCATGATGAAGCGTCAATCGGTGGGAATGCGGTGATAAAGGTGTGAAGGTGATGGTCAACTGCACCGCGAAGCGCGAAGGGGGCGAAATTGTCAGGTTAGGTCTGGGAATTGTTTGGCGCTGCACCACTTTTGACCCAGCATCCGTCCTGTTCTGTCGGGGATTCATGCGTTCCTTTCAACATTCTTAAAGCTGCGCAGTTTATTCAGAGGGAGCATAATAAGCGGCACACAGCCGAAACTTGGAATCATCGGGCTCGATGAATGGAGTGTCCAGGGTCCACTCCGCCTTCCGCTCCGCTGCAGCGTGTCTTTGTCTCTTTCCTCCGTTTATTGAATGTACTGATGCACCTTTGTGCGGCTGTGCCACATCGCCCCTTCCCGATGCGCACACAAAGCTCCGTGACTTTACAGATCGAACATGCACATAAAGGCGACCCACTGTCGGTGGCACGCTCTTTGCTGTACCACTTTCTCCACCTTCAAGACGTCGACATGGCTCGCGTCACTTTCCTCTCCTTTACTTTCCTTATTTTGGGGCTGGTCCCGCTCTTCCAACAAGTCTCCGCACATGCTTTTCTCGAGCAGGTCGTCCTCAATGGACAGACCATAGATCGCGCACTGGGTTCAGGACCGATCTGGTTTGTGCGTCTGCACTCTCGAAAGGCCTCTTCGACTGGCACACACTGACCTAGATGTGATGCACTCCAGTATCCCGAAAACGGACCGGCTGCGACAAGCTCTTCGCTCGATAGCTCCAGTCTCGCGTGCGGCAAGGATGTCACTGCCGCTACTGAGGCGGTCGAGGTTGCGGCTGGGTCGCAAGTGGGCTTTATCTGGGGTACCGGGGTGAGTCTTGTCTTTTCGTCAAGCTCAAACTTCGACAAGGTCACTTATGCGGCCTGTTCCCAGATGCACTCCGTCGGACCCATCCGTGAGTTCCCCGGCCCGGAGACTATCGCTTTCCCCTCCACAGACTGACAGACTATTGCTCGTCTCCACAGTCGTCTACATGGCAGAATGCGAAATTGGATGTGACCCTACCACCGTGTCCTTCTTCAAGATCGCCGAGCTGGGCCTGAACGATGCTGGGGTATGGCCGGTCGATGAGTTCGTCAGTGCGTTCACGAGCTGCTTCTCTCCGAGGACGTCCGACGCGAATAGAGCTAACCGACAACAGCACCACCCACAGAGGAAGGACAGGCGGTTACTGCAACGATCCCGAGCGATATCAAAGTGTGTTGGCCCCGAGCCGGAAAGCAGTGCCGCAACGTTTACGTCCTGTTTCCCCCTCAGAGCGGAAATTACGTCCTTCGCGGGGAGGTGATCAACCTCGGCTCTATTCCCGGGGAGCTGTACCCGTGTACGCACTATTGCTAGCCATGTGCAGATGAAGTGGCCACCTGACATGGTGCATTTCCAGCTTGCGTTTCGGTCTTCGTCACGGGCGGCGGATCAGCCAGTCCTGCAGACACAGTTAACTTCCCTGGCGCCTGTCAGTCTGTTCACCTCCCCTTCAAAAGTTGAATAGCACGCTGATATTCGATATGAACATAGACACCTCCGGCCCTCCGAGCTTCGTGGACGGCTCTTCCATCAAATCAGCAGCCGACTACACCTTCCCCGGCCCGGCAGTGTACGCGGCTGCCGGCGGCGGCTCGCCGAACCCTCCCAGCAACGCAACTCTTTCGAGTTTGGCAGCGTCGGCGTCGAGCACGGCGACGAGCAGGGCGAGCGATGTCGAGGTCGGAACTTCCAGTGCCAGCGCCACCCGCACATCGGCCACCTCGACGACCGCTTCCAGTGGCATTCCTAATATACCGAGCAGCAGCCCAAACTCGACGGGTGGTTCTGGTTCAACCGGCGGAGATGACGGTGAGTAACTCCGCCATCGTTCTTCGAGCACTTCGGATTTTGACCGCGCCGACCCCCCTCACAGGCCAATACCACCCGAACTGTAGGTGCCTTCAACCCCTTATGATGCACATGTGCTGACGAGCGCCGATCTCTTTGCTCATCCCAGCTTCCTACGACGATGGTTCCTACAATCCGACCAAGTACGGGAGGAGGATGCAGCGTCATGTCCGGCGCGGGCGCCGCCAACATTGAGCCTTGCTGGGTTACTTTGCGAGACTTTTGTAAACAGCGCTAGGCGCTTGAATTATAATATATGATTTGAAGGACACAGTTAGCCCAGTGAGGAGCAAGGCTCGAGCCTTGAAAAGAGAAGTAGTCCGAGAAGCGTGACGCTGCTGAGCCGGCATGCCCGCGAGTCTGCGTCTGTCGTATCGTGCCGTCGTCCGTGGTAGTTGTGTATGCGACGTGGGAATTGTCTTTCATAAAGGGGTAGTAGACTTGGCTTTATCTGACGATAGTACATCCTGCAACACACCTTCCTTCAAGCAACAAGCCGGGTCATCAACAGTCACAATGAGCCCCTGCGCACTGAACTGCAGCTCAATGCCTGGCACTGGGCGGTGATGCTTGCGGGCATGAGCCTGTATCTCCGGTTTATGTTTGCCCGACATAAAAGATAGCCCATAAAAAACTTGGCTCGAACATGCTTATACATCCGTACTGTCGGAAGGCACAGACGGGTGGCGGGTCTTCCTTGCTGCAGCGTGCAACTGGGCATGCCGCATCCGGGCTGGCCGCGCTCGGTTTCTCGTCAGCCGCTCGATCTAATCCTCAATCAACATCTCACCAAGAGCTGGCGCAGTTCCGCTTGTGGACTGATGCTGCAAATGCCAAGCCGCAGTTTGCGGATGAGGGTCGCTCGCTGTGAGATATAAGGCTGAGCTTCTCGCAATCCCATCCACCCACCTTCCACATTCAGCTCTACCGTATTAAATCACCCAAAGACGACCGTACAATGCGCACCGCCTTTCTCATCTCCGTCCTCTCCCTGTCGGCTACGGCGCTCGCTTTCGGACTTCCTGCCGTCGCTGGTGCCGAAGCTGGTCATGGGCTAGCCGCTCGCGCCGCTCAAGCTGATGCTGTTAAATTCACCGGGGACCTCCAAAAGCGCGATGGGTGGCAGCGCGGGGATGGGGACAAGGGCAACGGCCACAAGAAGGTGCGTCTTGACGACTGCCAACAACTGCGGGTCTGAACTGGCGCTCATTGACTGTCGTCCTTCGGCAGTACTTCCCGAAGAAGTATGGGAAGAAGAAGGATTACAAGGCAAGTCTATGGGTACTGGCCAACTGAGTAACTCGCTCATTTATCAGCTTCGATGTCTTCTTGCAGCCGAAGCAGCACTACCGCTACAGGCCCAAGAAAGAGTACAAGGTGAGGGTGAGCCGGGAACAGCGTGGTGCAGTTTACAGGAAATTAAAGCTTTTCCCTGGATCTTTCCTGAGCAGCAGGACGACAAGTACTACGGGCAGCCGGGCAAGAAGCAATACGGCGGGAACGATGACGGGAGCTACTTCAATGACCGTCGCGATTCTGGCAATAGCCGCAGGAAAGGGAACAATAGCTCTGGCGGTGGGAACAATGGCGGGAACAACAACAGCAGTGGAAACAACAACGGCCGGTATAATGGCGGTGGGAATGGGAATGGCGGTGGCCAGCAGGCAGGAGGCCAAGGAGGCGGCAACTCCAACGGCTCAAACTCTCGA
>JTLS01000393.1:0-19826 GCA_000826855.1 Basidioascus undulatus
TCTGGGAGACGGGGGAGAAGAGGGAGGGGGACTCACGGGGCGGGGGAGTGGGTGGGATCGTTGAGTGTTCGAGGATGAAGTGGGAGGATCGATCGAGTGAGAGTGAGTGAGTAAAGGCATGCAAGCACGCGGCGGGGGAGTTGTGGGGTCGTTGCGGTGCAGGTTCGTGCGTATATACAAGGCTATGTTCGAGCCGGTACAGGATCATGCGAGGGGACTGATAAGCCTGCAAACAAACCACCAGCAGTCAGCACGAGGTAGCCGTCAGGAAGGTTCGAAAGCGGAGGCGTCGAGCAGCCATACTTGATCAGGGAGGGCTGGGGAGAAGACCGCTGGAAGCTGCACCGCCAAACCCCCTCAGCACCATTCCCTTCCCTCTGAGACCAGGAAAGAAGAGACGCACCCGACGTAGATGACGAACGGGATCCAACCCCAGTGCACGACGGTCTGCGCACCCGTCCCGATGTCAGTTTGGGGAGAGCGAAAAGTGTCGAGGGAGCAAGGCACCTTGGCGACCTCGATGGTCTTGGAGATGCGCTCCTGTGCACCAACCACCATATAATAAGCAGCACGCCCTCAAATCAAACGACGTATTCTCGCAGCGCACCTTGTTCTCCTCGCTGAAAGCCATTTTCGCAGTGATGAGTGTGGAGCTGCAGGGCGACAAGCGGCGAAGGGTTCCCCACGAGCGCGGCCGAAAGGGCCATTTCTCGTGAGCCCGAAAGGCGCGTTTCCTTCGCGGACTGGGCGGTCTTCCTTTCCAGCTCGCTTGCTCGCCGCCCTGCCTTCCCCGTTGCACTCCTTGTCCTCCCCATCGCGCACGACGACCACGACAACGACGCCGGCCACGATGGACTCTTCCTCTGCTCTCACTACGCGCTTTTCCGCGCCTACGTCCGTCTCCGTCCCCCCAGCTTGAATAGTGCCCCCGTACCCTAGCGGGCAGCTGGTCGCATGCTCATCCCCCTTCTCTTTCCCTCACAGCCGGACGGTCCACGTCCACCCCGTCGTCCTCTTCTCCGTGCTGGACCACTACCTCCGTCGGCCCCTCGGGCAGGAGCGCGTGATCGGCGCGCTCCTCGGCACGCGCACCGACACCGACGTCGAGGTCCGCTCCTCGTTCGCCGTCCCCCACTCGGAGGGCGAGGAGCAGGCCACCGTCGACTCGGAGCACCTGCGCAGCATGCTCGAGCTCAGCGCAAAGGTCAACCCGAAGGAGGTCGTCGTGGGCTGGTGAGTCGGGGTGGCGCAAGGATGAATGAGGTAGGGATGGTCGGGACGGCTGACATGGTTTGCGGGCGGCCAGGTACGCCACCGGCCCCGCGCTCAACGCCTACTCCGCCCTCATCCAAAACTTCTTCTCGCAAGAGACCGCCCCGCACCAAGCCATCCACCTCACCGTCGACACCTCCATCGCGGACGCCTCCCTCGGCGTGCGCGCCTACTCCAGGTACGCTCTCCCTACTTTTCCGCCTTCCTCCCCCCCCCTCAAACCTCCTTGCCTTCTTTCCCGTCTCCATTCTCTCGCTGGAGGATCACGCACCTGACTGCGGATGAGCATGTGAATCAGACTAGTCCACGTCTTTACCTCCTACTTCGGCGCACTCACGAGCCTCGTATGGTCGCCCGACGGGCGGTTCGTGCTCGTGCGTCTCGATCTTACTCGATCGGACACGACGGAAAGGTGCTGACTGATGGTTGGGCGAACAGACGGGCGGGCAAGACGAGTGCGTGCATGGCTTTGAGCAGACCGGAGCAGAGAGCGGAGGTGCTGATTTTGGGGCTGGGCACGCAGTCTGATCACCATATTCTCGCCGCGGGACGGACGCGTTGTAGCGCGATGCCAGGGGTGGGTCCCACTTTCCTTACAGTATCAGTGGGTCGTGGGAGTGAATGCTAACAGGAAGCGGAATGCAAATGGACAGCCACTCCTCATTCGTCACCGCCCTCGCGTTCGACCCCTGGCGCTCAGACGGGCGTACATACCGCTTCGGATCAGTAGGCGAAGACTGTCGGCTCATCCTCGTGCGTCCTCCCCCTGTCCTTCCCTCCTCTCTCCTCCTCCTTCTCCTCTTCCTCTTGCACCCAATTCCCCATTCATACCCATCTCCCCGGCAGTGGGACTTTTCCACCGCCGCCCTCAACCGGCCGAAGCACCTGCACCACCACCACTCGCACGGGCCCGGGCACGGACACCAGGCGGGAAAGCCGTCCCTCTCGTCCATCAGCCTCGGGCGCCGGCGGTCCGACTCGGGCATGGGCGCCGGCGCGGGGGACGCGGGCGAGCGCGCGGGGCAGGAGGCGCGCCCGGATGGGAGGCCGTGGCACTGGCATGATACGCCGACGAAGAGCGAGGTCGCAGTGCTGCAGCCTGTTATGGTCCGTCGGTTCCTCCTTCCTTCCTCCCCCTTCCCCTTCTTCCGGGATACTGAATACTGTGCTGTACTGGACGCCGACAGAACAAGCAAATAGGCTCCGACATCCTGACAGGCATCGCGTTCGTCGCCGAGGGGATCGTAGTGACCACCGCGACAGGCACGGCGAAGCTGTGGAAGCGCCCGCCTGCGGGTGTGGGGTCCGCGGGGTCTGGAGGACAGGGCAGGAGGCGCGCCGGCGCGTGGACCCAGGGGTGGGCGGCCGCGAGCACGACGGGCGTGGGGGTTGGGGCGGGGTAGATGACGGGCGGGATGAGGAGGAGGGGAGAGGAGAGGGGAGAGAGGGGCAGAGGGGGCAGGCAGTGTTGTATTGAGTGTTGAGTGTTGAGTGTTGAGTGTGCGATGTAGAGACGATGATATGTGGAGCTTAAGGTTGTATGTGCGTGTCTCACAGCGGAGGATGAATCGGGAACTTGCCGTGGGCCATAGTCGCTGAACCGGTGGATGGCACGAAGATGACCTTGGTGGTGGCTGTTTGTCGATTCCAGATATCTGTGTCGATGTTTCTAGACGCTCTTGACTTGATGGATGTTTGTCCGCTGGCGGCAGCCCATCCAACGTCCCAAGCTCGCAGTGGCATGGCGAAGGGTGCGCCTGTATCCAGACAGCCGAGCCTTTCGATGAAAGGGGAGCAACGCCCTCACAAGATCGGCAGGGGAAGGCAAGCGAAATAGACCGATGTATCCTTGTTTTTTTACCACCCACTTTGTCTAACTGTCTTTGCCCAAGGCGGTCGGTCTGCTTGTGGCAACGACGCTAGCGTTGCAAGAGTGTTTACTTCGCGCCTTCCACATTCGCCTACCGAGCCCGCCACCAGTCTCTGCCTCTTTCCGCAAACCGCCATCTACCTTGCTCACTCCAAAATCTTTAGGCTATCTTACCTCTTACCATCCCTCCCCCTACTCACATTACACTGTTCCGATCATCGCTGGCTGTCGCTGTCGCCCCAAAAACCCCAACTTCGACTCGCTCTTCCATCATTCGTCGTCTGATAATGGCTCCGCGGCTTCGAGAACCCGACAGACAGCCTACTTGACTGTATATCTCATTGGATTGGGGGCAATTATCGCCACCTAGTCCGCGATCGAAACGCCCTTCGTGTACGGCGACGTTTTCCATCCCGTTCTCGATTCAGCGTCGCAGCCTTCACGGGCTCCGCCACCGTCGCCTGCATCTGCGGCTACATCCGCCTCAAGCGGTTCTTGAACTTGCTCCACAAAGTCAACCCCACATCCCGCGTCAACCAGGCGATCTTCCTTCTCGGGTTCGAGGGCGCCTTTGTGGTTTCCGTGCTGCGCCCCGAGGACATCATTTCTGACTGGTGCCTCCCACCGTTTCTTGTCGCTGCTTTCGCCATACCCGGCATAGCGACAATACCGGGAACGACCCATGTAGTCTCCGGAGCTCCCAAACTGTGGTTCCACTGGCGAGCAAGCGCTCACAGCACGTCTTGAGCGGGTTAAGGGCTTATTTCCAGCCTCATTTCCCGCCGAAGACATAATCGCTGAGATGTACTCGGCTCACAGTTTACATTGGTAAATGTAAGGGAGCATGGGGCATGGCAGCGGCTAAGTGCATGATGAGATAGGGAAATCCCATCTTCAACCGCACCTGTTTACTTGCCTCTGATGCATGATCAACTTGTAGGCAAAACGTCTGGGCAAGCGCACCAATGTTCTCGCTCTCCTTGTGTGCGTGGCGCTTCTGTAGATGCTTGATCCCACCGCATAAACTTTATATTAATGACGATCAGTAAACGCTCCATAACACACTGGAGACGCACTACAGTTCTTTTTAGCTAAAAGGACTGGCTCTGCTGCGCTGGTCAAGCCTTACCGGGGGACATCCTCCGAGTGGAGAGGATGACAACGCGACAATGGGAGGTCTGAGCTAGAAACGAGCAACAGACTGTTAGCGAGGTTGAGCTGGGGGGAGTTGAGGTTGTGTGAACTCTTGAAAGTTCTCTTTAGAGGGGCTTTCTCTCACATGCTCGTTGAAGACGTCAGTCACGCCTGCTCTGTCTTCCTTCGCCCTGACAGGACAGAGCATATGCCAAACGAACCGACCGATAAGAATGGAGCCTATAGCATGTATCGCTGCGGCACGCAGGGTCCCCGGAACTTTTGGGCAGTGAATAATGCATTTTGCTTCACACCAGAACACCATGGCGCTCCGAACAAATTCAAGCGGCGTCCGGAAGCTTTACACGCTTGATGTTGTGCGACTTGATGAGCAGTGCGGAAAACGCTGCCAACCCACCAGCAAACACTACTTTTAATCGGTTGTGTCAGTCGCTGTCAGCTATTGAAAGGAGAAAGAAAGAGATGGGATGGAAAATGCGTGCCGATGATGTAGGTGTAGTCGAGTGCCGAGACGTAAGCGCTCAGCACGGCCGACTGAATATTGGAGGGAACATCTGGTAGGGTTTACGGAATCTGTCAGCCGACATTGGGTCCTGTCTGACAACCATTGAGAACCGGAAAACACTGACTCCGGAGAGCCGATACGCCTTCTTTCAGAGCCGCTTTTGACGCTTCAGGCAGAGTCTGTGTGTCACAAGCAACAGACGAGTAAGTCGCCGCACTTTTAGGGCCGATGGTAAAGGGTACATACCGGAGCGTTATGCGCCATGCTTTGCGAAAGTTGGTTTGAGAATGCGGTGCCAGCCAGCGCCACGCCGACTGCGCCACCGACGTGTTGCCCAAAGCTTACCAGTGACGTTGACTGTAGGCATGATGACGATAGTATTGGCTATGCCCTTGAGTTCAAAAAACAAAGTGCCTCACCAGCACTGCCATCGCTTCGTTATCTTTGTAGTGCGCCCTGAGTCCGTGGTGGAGTTGAAGCTCCTGAACGTATACGGAACATATCGCAATGCAACTCACTGGCATGCGATGATAGGCTGCTGCAAGGTCGCTCCGACGCCAATACTCAGAAGGATCTGGGTATACGGTAGCGGATGAGCAAGGCACATAAAAGATGCCTTGAGAAAACGGGGAAGCGTACCTGGAAGCCGATTAGCTGCGCATGGGTTGCGTGCGCGCTCACGCTGAAAAGCAGCCCTGCCCCGACCGCCCACAACATCGGGCCGATCAAGAGCCAAATACAGTGGTTGCCTGTTTTAGAAACAACGCTGCCATAAAACTTTTTGTAAGAACACGGAGTTGCAGTGAGGGACGAGCTGTCAATAAAGTGCAGGGTCCTCGTCGACATCACCCCAACCGACTTCGACATTTGATTGGAGATAATGTGACAGGGCCGCAACAACGTCAGCGCATCGAGGCAGCGCAGGAGGGAAGGATTAGGCTGCTAACGTATACCTCCGGCAGTGCTTGATCGAACCTAAGGCCTTGCAAAATATTCTGCATCTTTGGAACTGGGGTGAAACAGATAACAAGACTTCAGTCCCAGCACATCGCTGATCATGCTCTCTGTGAAGGATTGCGCGCCCTGCATCTTCGAAACGACCGGCAAGGCCGCAAGAGTGTAATAGCTTTGTGTTTTCCTACATTCTGTGCAGAATGCTCGATTGGGTTGATTCATAGGTACAGTCTAAGCCATAACAAGATTTCTGATACGCTATTGGTCCAGCCCCGGGTGAAAGGGCAGTAATTAGGTATCGCAGTCCACTACCCCGCAGCCACCCGCTTGTGTGGAGCACCCCTGCATTCTTATCGATACATCATTTTCAGGCTGCTTTGGGTCTGAACAGCTAAGATGGTGTTGGTGTCCCAGCTCAGCCACATGTTCGTGGTCGTGTGTCGCCTTCGGAAGCACTGTCCGAGCGACCAAAAAGGCTGGGGCCCCAACTGGAGGTGCCAGCCCTCCATGAACTCCCATTGCTCGGGGTTGGAATGGGATAGATAAGTATGAAGGAACAAGAAAAATAAGGTAGGGCTATTAGTCGTAAGTGCGTAACGCGTCGAGAGCGACAATCACAGCAGTCGACTCGGACACGACAGTATCGCAACGCAGCCGTTGAAGCAAGCGCTGGCAGGAGGTATGCCCGACGTCTCTCAAAATAGCAGACGAGAGGTTGAGCGGAAACTGGGGTGGTCGGCCCGAAGTCGATGGACGTATCAGAGCAAGAACGAGGCTATCAAGTCTCTCTTGGAGAGAGCGAACCGGAACGGGTCTAGAACAAGGCAAATATTGAGGGGTGAATCGGCTAGGTAACTTAACACCCTGGCCCTCGGGAAGGATTTATTAGTGGTAAAGAGAGAAGGGGGCCTTGGATGGAGAACTGCGTCGAGCTGCACTGGAGCACTGACTGCGGTTGCGGCAGTACTCTGCGGGCTTCTCAACCCAATCGACTTCCTTCGAGAATTTCTATATGTTCTAGCTAACAGAGCATCAATCAGATATTATTGAAGCCGACACAGCCGTTCACGCCAGCTGATTCACGTCAAGGTGCTCTAAACTTCACTCAATTCATCTAGGCCTACAGACCCCGGCTCTTGATGATGCTGATCCACGACCTCGCAATATAATCCGCATACTCTGTCGAGCCCTGCACGACGCCCTTTACGCGCTCGGCGTCCTCGAGTCGGCGGTCGAGGAAGGCGTAAGTCGATTGAAGCGTCGCGTCTTCGCTTAGTTGGTGGAGCTCTGCGGTAGATCAAGAGGTCAATGTGGTTTTGCGTGATACGAGGGGCATGTTGTGGACAAGAAAGGCAACATACCGGTGGAAAGATAGACGGATGCGAGCGACAGACGAGGCGGGTACCACGAGAGCTGTTGCAGGATCAGGCTGAGCCCAGCGACTCGCAAGAGCAGGAAAGGAAACGGAAGGGACACACATCAGGTCGTGCGAGAGACGCGGTCGACGCAATCGCGTCTGCCATCGAGAAACCGTGTGCGAGCAGCGGAAGGGGGTTGAAAGCCGGGACGAAGTGGTCCCAGCCGAACGGCAGCTTGACCCTATCAGGGGTCACTGCCAGCGCCAGAGCCTACCTTCCACCTATGTTCAGCGCACCATCCAAAATCATGTGAACTTGAAAGCGTACCTCTGCAGCTCGGTCCACCCCCAACTCCTCGTTCCACCTCAACCGCTCCCTCAGCATCCCCCGCACGCCCTGCTCCCGCGCCTGGGAGACACTCTCGGCGCGCGCGAGATCGAGCCACGCGCGCGCAAGCGCACGCTCTGGTCCCGGGGATGGACCATGCAGCGCGTTGAGCGCGTGGGGGGTCAGAGAAGGGTTGAGGGCGAGGATGATGCGGGCGGAGAAGCCCTGGGAGCGCAGAAGGGGGAGGGCGGAGGGGGTGAGCCTGCGGTGGGTGGAACGTCAGCAACTGGGACTGCCATGAGTGCCGTGTGGACGTACTTCATGATGAATGAGAGCGAGTTTGATGGGAGGGAAAGGAGAGAGGCGAGCTGCCTGTGAGCGGAGAAGTTGGCTCTTTGCTTCCGTCACCATCGCGAATTGCCAAACTAATGAACGGGAAGACGGGCTAGTTACAGACACCAACAATCCATGAGTGCTTTGTTCAATTTCATCCGCTTCAGCCAAATAGAATGGCCCAAAGGACGTAGTACGCTGCTAACTTCAGCTGGACGCGTCAAACGCGATCAGACGCGTCGCGACCAAATTGCGATCGCCGCCGCCTCGCGTGCTCTGCGTTTCCCCGATTGCCGCTCATCCACGACCTCCGCACACCCTCGTAGACGGTGCTCATCTAGAGGTATTCCCAAAGACCAGATCTAAGACGTCGGCAGAGCTCATTCACGTCTTACCTCGCAGATTCATACTCTTCTGCTCTCTCGTTCACCAACCGATGACCGCGCCGGCCGCGACTGCAGCTCCCTCGATCATCTCCACGACCGCGGCTACGACCGCGGTCAACTCGCCTGCTCCGTCGACGCCTCCGACTGAGGTGTCCAAGAAGGGAAAGGAGGGGAGCGAGGAGGGCGACGGTGGCGCGGAGGACGGCAAGGATTGCGGGGACAATGAGGACGAGGTGGCGGAGATCGTGAACCCGTTTGCGAACGATGTGAGTAGCATGCCGTTCCCTGGATAGCGCGTGGCTAATACTCTGCAAATGCAGAACATGGACGATAAGCTCGCACGCCTTCACCACCTGCTCTCCAAGTCGACGATCTATGCGAAGGTACGCTCGTCTCACTCAACTTCACGCCATAGGGCTTACAGATCGCTTGTTACAGATCATCGGCGACAAGATGGAGCAGCAGCGCCAGACGTCGACAGCTTCCGAAGAGGTCGCCCGAAAGAAGGAGGAGGCCAGGCGCGCCCGCGAAGAGAAGAAGGAGAAGCCTCGCGCGACGGCGCGCAAGAGCTCGCGCGCGGCTGGGACGAGCAAGGAGGAGAAGGGGGAGGACGCGGCGGCGGCGGGAGATAAGCGCAAGAGGCGGGGTGAGGCGAAGAAGAAATTTGAGGAGGCAGAGGAGGAGAGCGAAGATGGCAGCGGCGCAGAGGACGAGGAGGTGAGTGAGCGATACTCAACCCCATTTCCCATAGCGGGACGGCTGAAACAGGAAGCCTTTGCCGCAGGCCCGCTCCCCGAAGCGCGCCCGCGCTGCGAGCCCCGCCGCAGACATCTTCGAGAACCAGTCTCCGCTCGTCACAGGCGCAAAGCTGAAAGATTACCAGGCGCGGCTGCCTTCTGGCCATCACGCCAGTGAATCCCAGTATTGTGCTGACGCTGGCCACTCCCGCAGCGTGCCGGAGTAGCATGGCTGCAGTCTCTCGACATGAACGGCCTCTCGGGGATCCTCGCCGACGAGATGGGCCTCGGCAAGACGCTGCAGACTATCGCTTTCCTCGCTTCCCTCATGGACACCGGCAGCACCGGCCCGTTCCTCATCGTCTGCCCCCTTTCTGTGCTGCATGTGAGCGCGGCTTCTGCCGCCCATTTCCGGAAGATAGCTGACGCTCTTGACGCTGCGGCAGAACTGGATATCCGAGTTCGAGAAGTGCGAATCCTTCTGCATCTATCTACCCTTGCACACAAACTCGGTTGACTCACATCGCGCATGCACAGATTTACGCCGACCCTCAAACCGATCATGTACCACGGCCCGCCCCCGCACCGCGCCGAGCTCCGAACCGAGATGCGCGGGCGCGGGTTCTTCGGTGGCGCCCCCACCCGCGGGAAGGGCAAGGGCCGGAAGGCCGCGCCGGCGACCACGGAGCCTCGGATCCTGGTAACGACGTATGAGATGTGGTGCGTCTGGTGTAAAAGTTGCACGGCATCGAAGTTGCATTGACATGGCGAACGGGCCGAGCAGCATCAAGGACCGCTCGCAGCTCTCGCAAGTTCAGTGGCGGTACATCGTCGTCGACGAGGGGCACAGGCTGAAGAACTTCAACTCGAAGTGAGAAGGCGACTCTTGTTGCGGGCGTTTGAGATGCGGCTGACGCTTCGGGGTTGGTGCAGGCTCATCAAGGAGCTCAAGACGTACAGCTCCGCTAACCGGCTGATCTTGACGGGCACCCCGCTTCACGTAGGTCTAGGACTGGCGAACCGCAGTCACTGTTTTCCACTGATTTTCGAGGCAACCAGAACAACCTCGCCGAGCTCTGGTCGCTTCTGAACTTCATTCTCCCGCAACTGTTCGACGTCCGTCATCGCACTCGCATGGCTCCTGATTATTTCAGCTGACTGGGTACTGTTCCAACAGGACCTCGACGCGTTTCAGCAATGGTTCAACTTCACGGACCTGCACTCATCCGACCCGAACGCGAAGCCCGCCATCTCCACGGATGAGACGGCCTCGCTGGTCTTGAAGCTGCACGAGATCCTGCGGCCGTTCCTCCTGCGTCGGCTGAAGGTCGACGTCGAGCACGGCCTGCCGCCAAAGAAGGAGTACATGCTGTACGCGCCGCTCACGCCGCGCCAGAAGGCGCTCTACGACGCGATCGTCAACCGCAACCTGCGCGAGACGCTCGTGCACATGAAGATGGCTGCGGAGGGGCAGGAGCCCGCGGTCGCGCGCGCGAAGGAGACGGGGGAGGACAGTGAGGAGGAGGTGGGTGCGCCGAGGAGGAAGGCGAGGAGTAGGAAAGGGAAGGGGAGGAAGAGCTACGTCGAGACGGACGATCTGGCGGACGATCGGAAGGACGATGATGCGTTTGAGGAGATGATTAGGAGGGAGGACGTGGTGGACGAGCACCGAGAGGCTGAGGAGGAGGTGGCGCGTGCTTACGCCCTGAAGAAAGCCAGTGCGTCGACGCATTCCCTCTTCTTTTTTTTTCTTCGCTGGACCTGACGACGGTATCACTGACCGGTCTGCTCTATACTCGCAGATCAAGCTGTCGGGAACATGAAGCTGCAAAACATTGTCATGCAGCTTCGCAAGGTGTGCTCGCACCCGTACCTGTTCGACTGGCCTCGAGACGAAAGCGGTGCGTATCGCCTCTCGCTCTCTCATGCTACCGCGCGCTGAACCGCGTTACTGCAGGTCTCGAAGTGATCAACGAAAGCAGGTGTATTCCCGTTCTGCTGCCCTCGGCCTGTACCGGCTGACACATGCGTCGGTGCCTTCGCCTCCTTGCAGACCTCATCAACGCCTCTGGCAAGATGCTTCTCCTCAACCGGCTCCTCGACGCCCTTTTCGCGCGGGGGCACAAAGTGCTTGTGTTCTCGCAGTTCGTGACCATGTTGAACATCATCGAAGGTGTGCTTCCTCTTCCAGTTTCACCTCCTATGCTGCCCTCGCGACTCGAAATCCTGATCGTGGCGTTTGGGACTCAGACTGGGCGACCGAGTACAAGGGCTGGACCGTCTGCCGCATCGACGGTTCGACCAGCCAGGACGACCGCCGCACGCAGATGAAGGCGTTCAACGAGGGCGGCAACGACGAGGACGCGCCGAAGCTGTTCTTGCTCAGCACTCGTGCAGGTGGTCTCGGCAGTACGTCTTTCTATCTCTTTGGAAGCGTGTCGGCAACTTGAACTGACAGCGGGTCGGAACGGCGCGCAGTCAACCTCGTCGCTGCGGACACCGTCATTTTCTTCGACAGTGACTGGGTGCGTGCCCACGTGTTACTTTGAATGTAGGTGTACGCTAACGCGTCTTCCACAGAACCCTCAAGTACGATTTCAGTCCCCGATCACCAAGAAAGCGGGTCGCTGACTCGAAGCACGCTGCAGATGGATTTGCAGGCTCAAGATCGCGCTCACCGCATCGGTCAAACTAAGCCAGTCTGTATGTCTTCTGCGGTTTGTATGTCTACGAGAGCCCCGGTATTGACTTCTCTTCTCGCGCAGTGGTTTACCGGTGAGTTTCCCGTGTCCACCTTCGTCTTCCTTCGCCTGATTTCAATTTCGCTGCCACAGTCTTGCTACGCAGCACACCGTTGAGACGCGCATCATGCAGGTGAGCTCTTTCCGCCTTTGTTGCGTTGAAGAAAGAGTAATAACCAAGCTTGTTCAACAGCGTGCGAATGCAAAGCGGAAACTTGAGTCGCTTGTCATCGCTCAAGGCACGCCGCATCAGTCCGCCGGCGGTCTGAACGTTTTGCTGACGAAGTCATGCGAGCAGGTGCCTTCAAGACGCATGGCATGCCCACGGTACCGGGCAAGCCGAAGAAGACATCGCTCGCCGACATGGCGGAGGCCCTGCGCGAGCTCGAGGGCGCCGAGATCAAACTTGCCGGCTCGGGCGACCAGATCATCAGCGACGAAGAGCTTGAGGTCCTGCTAGACCGTTCGCCCGAGGCGATGGAGCGCCGCAAGGGCTGGACGACGACCGCTCGCGGTGGTGCCGCGGGCGGCGGTGTCGGAGAGGTGGTGGAGATGGATAAAGATGAGGTGAATATTTCGACTGGGCTTTTGAACACTCGAAGACACTGATTTACATTTTCGTTTACAGGTCAGCGAGGGGCTGGCGAGGATGATGGGCGACGAGTAGAGGACATTGTTATGCAGACTTTTTTGTTTAGACCGGCTGGGTGCTGCTCATGACCGATGCCTCGTGTCCCGCTTGCGTCCTCGGCTGCAGGACCTGGCCCGATGGGATAGCTTGTGATTGAACCCATGGCATCTCACGATGTTGAATTTGCGATCCTTCTCGGGGTCCCAGCCAGCCTCCAGAGGTCCTGCCAAGCAACGCGTTCAGCACGGAGTGTGACAAAGTCCCACCAAAGATGCCTACCGAAAAATAATCGAAGAGAGCCATCTGTTTCTCGTTTGTGATGTCCTGGTCTATTCAGTTCTCCATGTAACGTCTTCGTCCAGACTGCTGGGAAGTCAGGGTAGGAGTTTAAATCCAGTTGTTTGAAGTGAAGAGAACGGAATGTAGCTGCACAGTCGGTGAAGCAAATACCTGATCCGGATCGTATACGGTAAGTTGCGACCATGACGAGCTTGCTGTCGTTGTGTGCTACCAGGGTCCTGATGAAGCTAGACTCCAGGATATGGGAGGCCAAAATTAAGCTCTCGGTATCTCTCAACATTATTTACGAGAACCACCACAAGGTATCCAGCTTGTAGGCAATCTTCCGGTCAAATGGCGCAATTGTGCACAAAAACACAAAATATCGTTTCAACAGCCAGCAATCCCGGGCCCCCGTCCTTTCATCAGTGGGTATCTGATTGAGCGAGGTATGGTACTCTATCATCTTGGCCCATATTCCCAGGAACATTTTGCAGCACGTTGACACCCTACAGCCCAAGGAGCAGACTACTGACGCACGATGGCGACGATGGTAGTGGCGACGCAGTCTCCCATGCGATACTGATTCCAATAAGATTGCTCGACCTGGTTCAACTATGGCGAGAAATCCCAAGTAAGTACGTGAACCAGCTCCCTCTTCCCTACTGTCAAAGTCTTCGGATGCCGCAGACGCAAAAGGGAAACGTGCCTGCCAGCCGTCGGGAGCACCTCGTGCCGTTCTCCTCCAACAGGCACTTCTCAACAGGCACTTCTCTCAGGCTTTTTTTCCGAAAGAACCGCTGGGAACACCTTAGACGGAAGATCAACGACCGGGCGGCAAGTTCTTGACCAGTCTATTTGTGTAATGGCAGTCCCGGACAGGACTGTCCTCACCTAGGGCGCATGGTCAAGCACGCCGATCCGAGCTGTAGATGAGAAATCGCCAAGGTACCGGAGCCGATCGTCAGTACTTGACCTGCTGAACACTTCCGTAATATTTTCCTCCTCCTGAACCAGCACAACTGGCCCATCCACGCCAGGCACGATGTCTTCCACCGCACTTCCTTACGTGGCCTCGGCACCGGCGGTAGATGAGAAGGACAGCACGGCGAAAAGTCTCAACCTTGGGTCGCCGGACATATAGAAGCCGGCCCTAGTTCCCCCTCTTGGAGAAGAGGTGCACTCAAACTAGGGTCTAATCAATTGGAGACGTACGAAACGCGATCCCGAGGGGATCGCTACGCAACCGTCGATCTTCTACGCCCGCTCAGGCTCTCTCGCTAACATAGTGCCATCTCTTTCATCTCAGTCACCCAAAGTATGAGGTACGAGTTGAAGACTGAGCCTTAAATTTCCGGAAAGAGGCTCCACTGATCTGGGGCTTTGCATGTAGGGGCGCCACCTCTTCGACCCATTGTTGCGTTGGACCTGGCGGGAGGAGAATGTTCTACGTCGCAAGCTTGACCTGCGGTGTGTAAACCATACTATTTTTCGACCGGCCCCTGTGGGAGTTTTCTCGCTCACGGGGAGTGATTCACAGCGTGACTCTCTGGCTCTCAATTTTGTTCAGTGTGTAACACACCGTCGGCTTTGTTTGCCTTGCACTCACCCACCTTTTGCTAGTTGCCCTTGAAACGGACACAGCCAACAGTGAGCTTTACCTGGTTTTAGTGGCTGTTGTGATGTTAAAGTCATCGGTGTTGCAAGTCAAAACAGTCAACACGGACAACTTCTTGCAGGATCTTGGCCTCTCCACGAACAACTACAACTTGTGAGCGAGCTTTGTTTGTGCTTCCCGTGTTCAATTTCGGAGAACGCAGGTTCACATATCGTTCTTCATAGAGGAAACACGGTCAGGGGTTTGCTGCCAATATTGAGCCACCACTCAACCAGCGACACGGACAGCTATTCACCATCGGCTTCTTCCTGGCTGAGATACCGAGTCAGCTCATTTCGAAGAAGGTAACTCTATTCAAACCACACACTGTTGATGTAATCCACTGACACTTCAGTACCAGGTTGGCCCCGACCGCTGGATCCCCACACAGGTGCGATATCCAATCCTTCACAGTTGAAATCTCACTCACACAAGGACAACCCCGAAAGACAAGATCACCCTCTGGTAAGTACATTCTCCGGACCTTTATGTTTCAAGTCACTCAAATACTTCATAGGTCCATCTTGAGCTTCCGCGTCCACTAAATCTATGGAAGCCGAATTGACACCCAACTTGACCTGCAGTACTTCTCCTACTAATGAGTAACATTAAGCATTCTCCGGCTGGAATGCAAATATGATAACGCTCTTCCTCAGTTTCACCAAACGAGGTCAGCTTTTCCCTTGCTTGGCAGCGTCTACATCTGCTGACTGTGCGGTATCCGTAGAGCTGCCGCTGTGGTTGGCCATATTCTGGGGGTTCAGTAACATCTGTGACATTTTTGTGAGCGCTTTGACTAGCTGGAGAATAGTAAATGACTTACAGCCTTTGACGGAGCAATAGATGGGGTTCTTTGCCATAGGTCTACTCAAGCTGCGAGGAACACACGGCTATGCAGGCTGGCGCTGTGAGTAACATGCCACCGCTTGTGCATAGAAAACGTGAAATTATTACCGATTAGTTATGGCCTTAGGGCTTTTTGGTTGAGGGGTAAACGTGTCTCATAGTTCTTGAACGCAGAGTGCATGTCCGCTGACAGAGCTACGCAGGTTGATTACCCTCTCCCTCGGAGTAGCGAGTTTCTTCATGCTTGCACCGGGTCCTCCGCAGACCAGAACGTGGTTCCGACCTAAAGGCTCGGTAAGGACTTTTGCGCGAGTGTTGTGTTGTGCTTTCCAACAGAAGACGTTGCCTGAAACGACCCATCACAGTTCACTGAACGCAAGGAGACAATTTTGGTATGTACTTAAAGACTTTGGTGGCCTCGGAGGCTGCACTCAACATCATGATTCGTGGCGCAGGTCAACCGTATCTTGCGAGACGACCCGACCAAAGGCGGCAAGCGTCTTCCTTGATTTTGTGCGAAGTTCCCTTGTCGCTCACTGTCCTGTGCCGCCAGCCATGCACAACCGACAAGGCCTTAGCCTGAAGATGATGCTCAAAGCGCTATACGTGCTTCCTGTTTATGAGTAGAAGCGCCTGCTTACCATGACTCCGTTTACCATCAAAAGCCTGGACTACGACCTCTGGCCACTCATGCGGTCGGCCTGTTGGTGAACATACCGTGCAAGTACGCTAGGCTTTCCTTGCGCCGACCGTATAAAAACTGACTCGACACCCTTCGCAGTCCAACTTCGCAGTACCTGTCGATTATTCTGCGAATCTCGGCTTCTCGACCACGAAGACCAACCTACTGAATATTCCCGTGAGCTTGTACTCCATTGCGTTTCCGATGGGCCCAGTACTGAACAGACCTCGCAGACGAACGCCGCGGCGTTTGTGATTGAAGGTCTTGTGTGCTCTTCTATACTCTCAAGAAGCTAATGCGCTCCAGAATCCAGGGTGTTGCCTTGGTCTACCTCTCGGAAGTTGTCGACAGTCGCTGCCTGCGCGGCGCCGTGCAGAACATCTGGCTGGGTCCGTTTTCTCTGTCATTGCCGTCAAATCGCCCCTGTCCTTAACGAATTCCCCTCTTTATCCAGACGCTACCCCTTCCTGTTTCTCTATATCTGCGAAATGGTGAGTTTGGGTGAACTCAGTCCTTCTCGCCTGGCTGCTCATGGGGCTACCGCTGCCCCATTGCATCTGGTCGGGTGCATATTCACGACGCATTCAGCCGCGGGGACCTACGCCATAAGCTTCCTGATTTGTTCCGTCCCGCTCACGATACCGCTCGTGGTCGCCTGGATCTCTCGGAACAGTGGTTCGGTGCGGACGCGCACTCTCAGGTGAGGGATAATCAAATGGGCTCCAAAGCGTCTGTTCGCACAGGATCACTGATAAGGCATTTAGCGCTTCTATATACAATATAATGCTGCACTTCGCCTCTCCTGGGGCGAACAACGTTTACCGCGCAGAAGACGCTCCAAACTGTACGTTGTCACGATTTCCTTTGCTGGCGCCGTTCCTCTCTGCTAAATCCTACCGAACGTCCAAAACACAGACCACCGCGTGCAACCGAAGTTTGATCATCATCGCCGTCGTCCAAGTCCTACAATTCCCTTTCATCTACGCCTACTATCGGTGGAGGAACGCGCAGAAATAGCTCAAGTGGAGCGCCATGAGCAAGGAGGTGGGTGGGGGCTTTTCAAACCAGTATTCAAGCAATTCTTAATGAAATATATCTACAGTAGCAAGATGACTACCTCAAGAACCACGGACGAAAGCGCCAAGCGACTCGACTTCCGCTTCGCATACAAGACTGCCGGCTGTCGGCTCACCTCCCTCTTCACGTCTTCTTCTTCTTTCCTCGACCTCACCAGGATGGACGAGTCTCTTACCCATTTGACTGCTAAAGTTTTTCAATCTCCCTGTACCCTCGAGACGCTGCCTTCTTTCCCACAAATCATAGACACGATTGAGAGCCCATGCTACGCCTTTTCCTGTGATCGGGTGCGAGGTCTGCCAATCCGTCATGCACCTCGTTAGAAAGGCTGGACTCACAACCAAGAGTGACAATTACTTTCAAGAGGCGAGCTCATGGCGTTCGCTAGTCGTCTCCGCTGTGAGCGCTGCAAGGGGCCCGGGCGGCTGCAACTTGACCTCAACTCTGTAGCAGCTCGATTATGCTAACTGGACGCTTTAAATTTTTTGTCTTTGCATTCCGTCAGGATCCACCGGTTTTTAGCTTGTGCTTTCAGCAATGACTGAACCGGTTGATACACACAGCAGTTGGCTGTCTTCTGTCGCGGCGATGGTCAGCGGCACACCTATCATTTTCATTGTCTTTCGGTCGCTGGCCATCCTGGCCTTATGCTGTACCCCCATTACCTCGCCCTTTCGTACTTCGTGTACACAATTTTCCGAATCCTCCAGTCCAGCCGTCCTTTAGTTCCCCACTGGCAGCGTTGCGAAGGTGCCTCTCAATGCCCGTCGCAAGCTGCCACGTTCAGTTACAGTCGTAACTATCCCTCTCTGGAAAGCTTAGGCTATCATTCCCACAAGATGGGAGGGTTCAACATTCCCTGCTGCGTAAGCCTTGCTCCCGTTCGCGCACATACAACCTTGCGACCGGTACTGAAAAGCATGCTCAGATCTCCATGTGCAATCCGAGAGCATGCCAGCTCATAACATATTCTCCGCCAGACGTACTTAAGCTGATATTGTGTTGGAAAATTCAAGCTTACGGACTTCCTCATCGAAGACTACCGGAGGGACGAGAGTTGGGAACCCCCCTGATCCAGCGATTGTCGAGGTTGTGACGTTCACTGAGGACGACGTGCAAGGGGCGGAAGCTCTTGCGTTCATCGGGTCCTTATGTTCGTATACTGCGACAATAAAGGTATGGCACCACTGTTATGGGTGCATCTCCCGCTCTGAAACGGTGTCCCGCTGCAGACCAGTTCCTCAGCATTGATCGCGACACCGTCCGGATCGAATATGACATAGTATACGGGGTCTACGGGGAGTGCCAAACGCGCGACGGAGATGAGCGCTACGTCAACGGGTATGGGAAGCAGCTCGTGCAGCTGTCGGCGTAGCGCATCCTGCAGGCCGCGACGGCAGGGCGGCTGAACCGTCGCGTCTTCTGGGAGCTCATGCGCGCGCTCACGCTTGACAGACCGGGAATGTGCATGCCGGGCTGCATCGAGTACGGGCCGACCAGGACCGCCGCCGACGAGCAGTGGCTCCCGCTGCTGACGACCCACATAAACCCTTCAGAGGCAGACGAGTGGTGGAAAGCCCTCCTCAGGAGCGCGAAGGAGGGTGTTTCACTGGATGAGATAAGGAGGGAGCTTATATGGGTAGGGGGAACCTTTGGGTCTTTTGTCGGATCGGTAGGAGGACGCTGCATGTCATCTCCCTTCCCCACAGCATGCGCTGAGTCCCAATCGTGAAGGGCGCTGTAATTGTGTACATGAGTATATTTTAAAAACCATGCAATTGATAAAGCAAAGTCCAGCATAACAATCAAGTCTACAGCTGCGGGACAGTCGAGGACGGGTCATACGAGTTAAGACTACGCGAGCTGCAACTGGGCGAATGTGTGGGGTCTGATTTTGCCCCCATCAAAAAATCAGAGCTATCCGCACTTTTACGTTACCGCTTAACATTCTATGCCCTAACATCAAGTATAGTTCCTTTGGCCGGAAAAAGATCACTGTCCGAGTCCGTTTGCAGTGCAGCCGACTGACTGTGCAGGTTTGTCGTCGTCCTCCCTCCGACGACCAACTCCATCTGGTTCCCGGACTGCTCTTCTGATGTCTTATCTGTTCATCAACACCTCACATACTGGCGATACAGCCTCTCTCAAAGCCTGCCTCTTGCGAAACTTGTGCTGCTCGTTATCGACCGTGGGAATCGAGATCTCGGCCCATGACAGAATCCGGGCCGGCGGGCGAGCTGCTTGATCACTCGAGAGGGGCTTGAACCCGTACCACACTCACCGCACTTCGATATTCGCCATTAACGCAGCAATACTACATTTCTAGTAGAGCGTAATCCTGAAGAAGGTGCTGGACTGGGACCGTTGAAGGGGATAACGAGCTGCTGGTGCGTCGACCGGTCTGTTGCGTGGGAGAGCACCGTGCCATGTCTGTTGGTTGGAGGGAATGCGGTTTGAGATTACGAGGATCTGAAGGACTCGAGGGGGATGAAAGTCTGCGCTTTGAATGGGCGCTGTGGATGATGGGCTGAAGAGAGGCACGATGCGTTGGGGAAGCGAGGAATGCAGCGTGCAGCGTGCAGCCTAAGCACGTTGCCTGCGAACGAGCAGCCCGGGCTTCACTCACCACTCACCACGCTGAGACGAACAAGCTAAACGACATCCTTTCTTACAGTCTCGGCACTCTACACACCGCCCATCATGGCTCGAGCCTCTACGCCGCTCCCTCCCCTACCGGCACCATCCAAGATCCTCCCCGCCCGACCGCCTCCCCCGCGGCCCTCGAGCCCCCCACATCCCTCCACTCCTCCTCCACTCGATCACTCCGCCCGAGAACACCTGCGGCAGCTCCTCCTCCAGCTGCTGCAGAACGCGTCGCTGCACACACCGCTCACAGTCTTCCCCGGCATCTCCACCCCGCCGCAGCAGCCGTCCTCTGCCTTCTCCTCCATCTCCTCCGCGATGTCCGCCTCCTCCTCCTCCTCCTTCTACGCCTCCCCGCCCTCCCCCGCGAGCT
>JTLS01000394.1:0-19841 GCA_000826855.1 Basidioascus undulatus
CAACTGCCAACTGCACTGCCTGCTCCCTCCCCTCCTCCCGGTAGTGTGACCCAATGCACGGCAACACGCTCCCCTCCCCCTCAAACCCATCGATCAAGACGCGGCGCTTCGCGGACGTCGTCCTCGAGCTCACGCGGTGCATCTCGATCCACGCGGAGCTCGGCCTCACGCGCCTCGGCGGCGTGCACCTGGAGATGACGGGGGAGGTGGATGAGAATGGTTTTAGTGTGACGGAGTGCTTGGGGGGCAGCATGCGGCTGGACGAGGGGGAGCTGGGGAGACGGTACCAGGTCCGTCCGTTTTCCCACCTTTCCTTCCGCCCCCTCCCCCCACTCTCCTTTCTCTCTTTTGCCTCGCTCCTTGCTTTAGATCTTTGTTGCGCTGAGCGGTTGATTGACGCTTTGGACTGGGTGACGACAGACGTTCTGCGACCCCCGCCTGAACCTCGAGCAGAGCCTCGACGTCGCATTCCTCATCAGCAAGGTCCTCAAGCGCCAGCGGCGCGGCGAGTCCATGCCCGAGGAGCTCCTCGAGGCGCTCCGCGGGCGGAGCGAGGCGCGGAAGGTGGGATGAAGGGCTGGGGAAAGGGCGGGGCAGAAAGAAGAAGAGAAAAGGTCGGGAGGAGGATGGACGGTTTGTTGCACTTGCATACAGGATCGCAATGGGTCGAAGGATCGGACGTCTAGTTTGCCACTAGAGTACGGAGGCTTGCGGCGGGGCTGGTTGAGATGAATGCGAGTCTCTTGCAAGTGGGGGAGTGGGTGCGGCCTACTCGGCAGGCTCGCGCCATCATCGACGGCGGTACGCAAGAAGGCTTGATGGCAAATGTGAACGTGCGTGGATGATGGATGGGAGCGTTGGGCATCGGGCATCGGTTGGGAATACCTGGCAGATAAGAATCGCCTATGCAAATCGTCCGAGTTGGGTACCCTGCGGATATTGCGATGATAACGATAAAGAGTGAAACGGACACATCGGAGGGGGGAAGGATCGGGGCAGGCAAAGGGATGGCCGACGAGAGGAAGGGAGGGAAGTTGAAGCGCTGGTCGAATGTGGCGGACGCTTCTGGGGGTGTTGAGACGATGAGGAGATGAAGGGGAACTGTTCGGATTCGGGCAATGAAGCACAGGACGAGGAATAGATTAGATGCTTCAGCGGCTGCATGCTCAGTGCAGGCCGTTTAGGTACACATCTCGGAAGGACTGTCGCTGAAGCCAAGCGTCTTTGGGAACTCGCACTGTCAGGTACGTGCTTAAGGATCGACACAGCAGAAGAGAGAAGCACTACTCACCCCAGTACGTCCTGACCTTGGGCCCGATCGGGCACCCGCACTTCTCCGCGACGCGATCCAAGCCCTCGGGCGTCTTGTTCCCTCCCGCGGCGTGCACGATGCGCGATAGCCACGCGACGAGGTGAAAGTCCTCCACGCCGGGGCGCTTCCCGCAGTCGTCGACGAACGGGCCCGCGTTCGCGCTCGAGCTCGGGAGGACCTCCTCGAGGTCGGAGGACAGGAAGGACGCGAGCGCGGCCCACGCGTCGCGCGAGCGCTGGAAGAAGGCCGCGCGCACCGGTGCGGGGACTGCGACGGGGCTCGGGGCCGAGGTAGGGGAAGGGGCGGGTTCGGAGGTGGAGAGGGTGGAAGAGGGGACAGGCCCGAAGTAAAGCGCGTCTAGGACGCCGTTTTCTCGCAGCTTGGTTTCGAGGAGCTGGCGCGCGGGATGCGCACGATCCAGGAGCGCGAGGTTTCGTATGAGCCCCTCCTGGCGCCCACGCACGAACGCGCCTGACCAGCCTTGAGAGCGATCTCCTGTTAGGGGAGAGGGAAAGAAGACGCAAAGATGTAAAGGGAAGGGAGAGGCGAGAAGGGTGGGTGTCATCAATCAGAAGACGTCGTGCAGACTGAAAGAACCAGGAGTTAACGTACGCAGCTCATCTTCGTCTCGTGCGGAAAGCAAGAGGAAGTTTGGGTCGAGCGCGTAGGAGTGCAAGCGTGGAACGAAGTGCGTGGGTGCTTGGCCGGGCGGAGGGGGATTTCGCGCATGCTGGAGGTGAGCTCATCGTTCAGCGTGGGAGCAGGTACGTTTAAGAGTGGTGGAAGAATGGGTGGAGAACGAGGTAGACGCACATGGACGACGAAGGACAGGACGTCTGCCGTGGATGTGAACGTGTGGTCTCCCACAGCCAGTGTTGGCTGCCCAGCGAAAGCAGCCCACGTACCATCGGTCAGGACCTAGAGGGAGCATTGAATAAAGATATACTGCACCCACAAGTGTTCCCTGCGGGTTTATCTTCAGAAAGTCGGGCGTGAAATTCTCCCCCTTGGTAAGGTCCACCTCGCGCAGCTCGACCGCATCCGGACGGTACGACATCTCGCTCCTGTTCCAACACCCACGATCCCCGAGCTCAGCTTCCCGCACCTTGTCGGATTGATTTTTGAAGTCGTGTCTAATCAGGGTCAAGGGTGGCAATGCCCACCGTCCAACGTCCAGCACGTAACGCGTCGAGCTTGGGACTCACAATGCGAGAAGGGGAACGCTGGCCCATACTGAGCCCCGGTACCAGTACAGGACGGGGCGCAGCTCTAATGTGGCTGACATGGTGATGTACCGCGGTGTATCCTTGAGTAAGAGACGAGGGTGGTGAGGATCTGGCGTGCAGGGAGAGGTGAAGGCAAGAGGGAAGTGCAAGATGATCAGCGAGCGTACGAAATTAACTGGGCGAGTCGTACAGCCTATTTCCCTCGATGGTCCTCTTTCGGGCCTTTTTCTGTAGGCTGGATGAGGTATGCTCAATCGATGCTGTGCGTTCGATTGGGACGTATGAGTGGCTGGCGTTGCAATTCGGGATGTCGACCGGAAGACCGGCTTCAAAATGGGGCTCACGTACACGGCGTGAATGTGTATGCACTGTATGGTTGCCGCGTAGGACATACAGACTACGCAAGTACCGTGGACTAACGTCAACGGGGGCGCTTTCTCTGTCGGGAAGGTTTGAGAAAGTGGAGCGCACAACGTCTTGGAAGGTCTTGGAGAGAGCCACTTCAAACATTCTCAATAGTGACGTCAGCTCGCGTTCTGATAAGCTTTTGTGTGCTGATGAGTACGGAGGCATCGACGGTTACAACGACAAGAGCAGAACGGCGATAAAATAAACAGTGTTCCCGCAAAGTGGCCGAGTGGGCTGAACAGTGGTCCAAGATTCGAAGCGAGCGCGAGCCGCAAGCGAGTAGCCGCTCACGATCCCGAGAATCAGCCAGACGCGCATTCACCAGGTCTTGCTGCGCTTCGTGTACGCTAGAAGCCCCTGTAGGTGACGTGAGCTGGTTCAACGTGCCGTACATGCACTCTATGCGCTGGGTCGCCATCGGAACACCGATCCCACCGTTTGTGGATCTTCTTGCGCGCGCACAATTTCCGTCGCTCGTTCTACTTCACCTGGATATGCCCTCTTTGACTTCCAGTGAAGAGCTTGTTCCGCCCACGGTGCGCTCATACGGCACTTGATACTCGATCTACATCCGACTGCTGCGTTGGGGTCCCTGCTTTCGCGCTGCATAGTGCTCGAGACTCAAGTTTCCGCGCAGATTACCAACCCTTTCTGCGCTCATCCAAGACTCGAGTTCACTCCAAACCCTCCGAATAAATTTGGAATCGGAGCTCTCAGTGCGAAAATCACCTGGTTGACAGTCTCAACGTCATGCTCGAGTCTGTCCCCTCCTCGCTCGCTGCCGTCCACGTGCAGATGGACGTGCCGCCGATGGGAGGATGACGACGTCCTCCCTTTGGAGGCGGAAGCCCCACGCGTTGTACTTTTTGAGGGCCAACTGTGTCTTGTGCCGGTGCCACACATGGGCGGGAACCGCGAAGGAGCGCACGTTCGCTCCCTGAAGGAGCGTGAAGCGCGGGAAGTAGCATGTCGCGTACGTTGAGAGCTTGTTGATTGCGCAGGACGAGTGCTGTGCGGAGTCGAGGCGGTAAGCGAGAGGGACTGAAGGGTGCGGAAGGGAATAGAGACAGGATGATGCACGAATTGGGCTATGGGAGCAAGAGCATCCTTCAGATCGAAGAATATAGTGAGCTGTGTGCCGACGCGAACGTACAGGCAGTGAGAGGGACCACCGACGCACCTCAGTCTTCGACTCAATCACATCAATGCTCCTCCGTCCCTTCACCAGCTTGCCATCCTCCCCAGCATAGTGTTGCTCGCGCGGCCCTCCGCGCACAGGTAGCTCTTCCGCACGCCCTCCACGTCGATCGCGTACCCCTCGAACGCCTCCAAATGCTTCGCGACGACCTCCAGCGTGCCTTTCGGGCGGTGCCAGTCCAGATGGCTGTTCCTCCCCCACCCCTTGTCCGAGTCCTCCCGCACGAGGAACGCGAGCGCCGTGCCCCCGCTGAGAAGGCTCTCGGTGCAGAGCAGGAGCGCGAGGATGAGCGTGGGCGAGCGCGGGGCGTACCGGCGCAGGAGCGCAAAAGTTGGCGATCTCGGCCGTGGGCCCTTGATTCCGGGCTTGCACAGTTGAGAGACTGCGGATCTCGATAAAGTACAGGGTCGAGAACGATGTGCTTGAGCGTCGGCAGCCAGCTTTCAAGAACACATTCGAGGAAGCCATGTGGCGAGAGAAGGATGGCGAGCGTGAGGTCCTCTCCCTGCATTGCAAGATGGTCCTTCTTCCAGACGAACAGCAGGTGCATAAAGCACGCGACCGCAGTGAGGGACGCCTTTGGGCCCGGAGTCGGCGGTTGGAAGCGGAATATGCCTGGAAGAGGCGAGTCTGATGGGCCGTCCGCATCGTCGTGAAGTGATTGCGGAGCGATGAAAAGGTGCTGCATGCTGCCGCTGATGAAGGTCGGACTCTGGTCGAGCGGAAAGACGTGACAGTCTCGAGTAAGGGGCAAAGCTTGGTTTTCTGTCAGGAGCGTACTCGCCGTGCCCTCGGGTATCTCGCGGGGGGTGACTCGGCGCGAAAGCCAGAGTACTGCAACAGTCAAAGCCACCCCAGGGTCGCACTCGGTTATACGAACTAGTACTTCAAGAGGTGCAACGACCCAATCATCATGCTCACATGTATCTGACGTACTTGCTTGGCCCATCGGGCCTCATCAAAGCCCCGTCAGGAGCGATGAGTTTGACGAAGCTCGTTCGGCGTGGATGAATAGTTCACCACGATACAGCGCCGGGGTCGCGAGGCGCGTGAAACTGCGGGAAACCGAAAGTAGGCTGAGCGGGTGGCCATTCTCTACGAGCGAGTACTCCAGGATCACGGTGAGGACTTGGTCTGGGAGCTGGCTCAGACACAGCGCCGCCGAGGACAGGGCGGCGGATATGAGCGCGCTCAAGAGGGTAATTGGCAGCGTCATGAAGAAGCGAACGATCTGGAGCGACATGAAGGCGAACTATCTGGAGCGACATGAAGAAGCAAACGGTTGGAAGCGCAATGAAAAAGCGAATGAGACCAAGCATTGTCGGCGAGTGGACGGGCGAGTGGACGAAGTGTCTTGCGGGTGGGGATGATGGTGAAGAAGCGTCCACGAGGACGCTCTGCGTTGACGTCCTAGACATTTGCGCCGCTCCGGACGGATGTCGGAAGCCGCTCATTAAGCTCAGCACGCGGGCGGCTGACTGGCGACAATGGTCAGTCTTGCGCAAGCCAGAACAGTCGAAAGTCGCATTGGAAAGACACCCGTGTCTTCGTCATATCCAACAAAGTGGCAAGCCGCTCTCATTGCCCTCTCCTACACGTGAAAGCTCGAGAACAGGTAATAAACACCGAATGAAACGCAAACCGGGGGTCCGATCAACGGGGTTAAGGGTATCCCAACCGATTCGATGAACGAACGACAAACTACAAGAACGGCGCGTGCGGGCCAGCTGCGATGCGTTTGTTGTTGTGGTTGCGTTGCGCGACGATGTGGTGGGAGGGCTCGCTGGGGAAGGGGGAACGAGTCCTGCGCTTTAATGATACAGGGAAAGGGAAGGGGGAAAGGGGAGGGGGAGGGAGAAGAGAAAGGGAAAGGGGAAGGGAGTTGCGTGGATACGCTCAGAAAGTAACGGAGCGGCGGTGGGAGCGCGCGGCGCGGTGGGCGTTGCGCCTGGTCAAGCCCGAGTTGGAGACTGATGAGACGCGTTCATTAAACAGGTCATTGAGTACGTGTAAGCCACGCAAGAGGGAAACGAAAAAGGCGCACGGCACTGGACAAACTCGGTCTGGCACGTGTAGTCGCCTGAGCCGGTCCACTTGGCGTTGCAGTCCGTCCACTTGGCGTTGCACGCGTCGATGGACGAAGTAGCCTCGCTCGTCGAGGGCGCGGCGGTCGCGACCGCGGCAGGGGTCGACGGGGCCACGAGGGTAGAGGCGGCGGCGTATGAGGAAGAGCTGGAGTTGGAGCTAGAGTTGTCCTGCACGGCGGGGAGGACCTGCGGCTGGGTGGCGGGCGCAGGCGAAGCGGAGGGCGAGGCAGAGGAAGAGCTGGAGGACGCCGCGGGCTGCTGCTCCTGCTGAGGCTGCTGCGAGGAGCCGGAGTTGCCGCCCTCAGAGATGGGCGCGGGGCCGGGGCTGCGCATGAGTTGTGTGAGCCGGTTTTTTTTTCGAATAGAAGGAGGATGAGGAGAGGAACGCACAAGGTGTAGTCCGCCGCGCTCTTCAAGTTGTAGATGCCGCTGCCGGAGACGGAAATGCCAGCGTCGGAGGGCGAGTCTGAGGAGCACCGTGGGAGAGTAAGTATTAGACGTGGATGATGGAAGATGGAGACTGAGGAAACGCACAGGCACCGGGGAACTTGACGAGGTTCGAGGGGGAGTTGCCGCCGCCGCCGGTGATAGTCCAAGACGAGCAAGACGGGTAGCTGGGTTGCACAACGCGTTTCAAAGTCAGTTGCCTTTGGTCTTCTGCTGAAAGAACGCATCTGAAGGAAAATGGGAAAAAAGGAAAAGACGCACAACTCGGCGTTGCCCTGCTCGCTCAGGACCTCGTGGCGGATCAGGTACTCGCCGGGAGCAAGATCCGCGGGGATGGTGAACGAGACGGTCTGGCCCTGGCTGAGGTCCTTCTGGACCCAAGTCTTGTCGTCGCGCATGCCCTGCTGCGCGACCTTGAAGAACTGCACGTTGTCGGACGTCGCGGACGCGCACCCCGAGTCGGGGCAGCGGCCCATGTAGTCAATGATCGGGCCGACCTGAGGGGGGAAGAGTTGGTGGCGGTCATCAAGCCGAAATCTGAATGGAAGTCGCACCTGGTGAGGCCAGTTGCCGCCCGCAGTGTAACCTGGACCCCAAGTGAAAGAAACGGTTGAGCCGGCCGCACTGCAAATCGCACTTGTAGATCAGCAAAGGTACAAGCACGGACTTGCTAAGGGAGAGGACGGACATGGAAGGCGACTGGCCGCCGGACGTGGCGCCGATGCCACAGAAAAGGTTGGCGTCGTTGCTGTCGGTGACGGGGCTGTTGGACTCGACATGCCAGATGGGCGAGTCGCGCGAGCCAGAGTTGATGAGCGGGCCGTCGAAGCCCTGCCCGTTGACGTCGATATCTGCGCAGAGGGGTAAGGAGACACATGGTCAGTGTTCCTGCCCTTCCCCTTCCTGCCCCTGAGACGCTTTCCGATCACATCAAGACTCACGGGTAACGATGCCGTGCGCGCTCACGACCGAGGGGAGAACCGCCGCCGCGGCCGCCAGGACCGCGAAAGAAGAGGAAGAAGTGCGGGAGAACATTTTGAAAAGGAGTCGATTGGAAGAGGGGGATCGATGCGGGTGTGGGTGGGTACTGTTTTTGCCGGCGAGGGGCCAAGTGTGTTGCAAATGAAAGTGATGCGGTCTAGGTGCCGCGAAAGTGAGAAAGAGAGTGTGAAAGTGGTGGTGCTGGTAGGACGTGCGGAGAGATAAGGTGAGTGGACGAGAGAGAGAGAGAAAGGCGAGGGCAAGAGAGAGCGAGGAGAGAGGACAAGGGGAAGCGGAGGGCGCGTTTGACGAGGACGGAGCTTAACTGAGCAACCAGGGTCCACCAACGGCGCACGTCCCCTCCGCAAGTTCTTTGTCAAGCAAGTCCTTGTCGGATGCTGGGTGCATTTTCTGTGCTCTTCCTACATGTAAAAGGCGCTCAACCGGCGGCGTCCAAAACCAACTGTGAATAATTGCATGGAGGCGTTGGACGCGTCGTGCTGCAATGGGCAAGACATGACGGTTGCACACGGCGCGCTGCCAAGTCCGGCGCGATCGAGACCCGACCGTCGGCAGCCTGGCAACGTTCACAGCCGCAAACTGCACTTTCTGCAGGGTTTTCTGGGAGTTCGCTCAGATCAATTTTTTGCAGAGCCGTGTGGTTGGCATCGTGAGGCAAATATACGACAGGCAGCCACCTTCTCGAAAAGAGGAAGAAGTCTGTATAGACAGGAATTAGGCGACACCTGATCCGACAACGTCTCGCCCTTTCCCAGTGCATCTTTCGAGTCCTTTGTCAAGCGAGCAAGAATTTTCAGCTGACAAATATTGCAGCACGAGTCAGTTAACATGTATATAATCCGAGAAACGCGTCCTATAGTAGTCCGACTCTGCACGAAGCAGGCCCTCTCGTGCGCCGCCGACGCGGCGTCTCCCTTCAGCCCCTTGCCAGTGCGGCCAAGGCGGCCTTTAACGGGAAGCATTATAAGGGAAGGAACTTCAAGAGCTTTCGTAGGCCGGCGCGGAAGACTTACAGCATCGCCTTTGAAGACATCCGCGTTCCTGTACGGTGTCCAACAGCGTTGTTGGCATGTAGCACGCGAACGGAAACAGAAATTGCCACTTCGACAGGATCAACTCATACTTACACAGGGCTACTGTTGGAGTCGGCGTATTTCCAGCTGTAAGGAGGGTGAACATTTTCGCTTCAGTACGAGTTGAGGAACCATACCCATGAGGAAGACACGTACAAGGTGTATTTCTCCCAGCCAGCCGGAAGCTGTCCGACAGAGGACACGTACTGTCCAGCCGACCCGATTCATAGAAGTCAGCATCGGGCCACTCAAGTTGAAACAACGACAGTAAGAAACATCTTGGGCGCACTTTCTTCCACCAGCCAGTGACAGCGTAGATGACAGGGTGACGGCCTGTCTTAAAGTGGTATGTCTCGTTGAAGTCGGAGATCCAGTTGACCATCGCCGCTGCCGACAGCCGTAGCAGGTGTCGCCGGAGGGGTTGTAATCGACTTGGAGCGCGCCGGACAGGAGGCGGCCGTCAGCTGAAGGTTGAGGTGGTAGGGTTTGAGACCTCATCAAAAAGCTTTGAAAAATAAGAGAAGTTAACCGGACCAGCCCCCGCCGTTGTTGAGGAAGAAATTGGCCTGCGCGGTGCCGGAGCTCGCGGAGGGGACGCTGTGTCGGCGAGTGAGCTGAAGAACAGGGCTCTGAATGATGGGGTAAAAGCGTATGCGAAGTAGTATGCGCCCCGGATGAGCCCGGCGTTGTCTGCAAACAAGTCGAGAAATAGAGTGAGCGCGTGCAAGACTAAGTACTCACTGGCGCACGTTGTATTGCTGAGCGAAATATGCGGATTTCTGGGAAGCTGTGGGTCAGCATTGGCTTGGTCTGGGCAAATACAATCTTCTTGCTGCCTGACATAATCTAAGCCGGACGTCCACAGCCATCGTCAGTTGACGCGCACTCGCCCTCTGCGTCGCTCGGACGTAAGCGAACTCGACCCCGCCTCCCTTGACGCTCGGCCAGTTCACGTTTCACTGGAATATGGATACGTCGATTCCATGAAGTTTTCAGATTCCATCCGCATCGAGGGCTTGCAGGGTAGGAGTCTTCTTCAGTCTGAGACGGGTAGGTCCAGGCAAGGACGTTGCGAACAGGCAAGCCCAATCAAAGGTTTCATGCAAGAAGATATGCCATATCGATCTTCTGAACGTTGGATGAGGTGGAACCAATGAAGGTGGACGACGTCCTGAAAGTGCACGAAGGGAAGAACCGCGACCGAAGCTAGACTCAATTCTTAGTTCGCTATGGGAACAAAAGCATGTCCACTGATAAAGGAATTCCTGGCCATGCAGTGTGTAAACAGCAGTCGTTCAGGCTGCGAGGGATGAAGAGCGTTGCCGACACGTGCAACGAAATAAAGAGCGCGACGCGTTTGCTGCGCGACTGACGGTTTGGACGTTGACCTATAACCACGACCTCGAGCGGTTTCTTGCCGCAGCCACAGCAGAATGTACGTGTACATGAATAAATTCTGGGTCGCATTGTATCTTCATATCTTCTCACCATGGTATATTCCGCGCAGGGACATCTCCGACCCCTTCCCGACGCTCCCGTCCCTGACCGCCTTCTCGCCCGCGTCAACCTTCCTGCTCACCGCGCACGCCTCGCACCTCATCATCCGCCAGACAAACACCCTCCAGATCGGGCGCATCTTTGACCTCCCCCCGCCCGCGGCCTCCCCTCCCACCAAGCCCACCACGAGCCGCTCCCGCACAGCACTCGCCGGCGCCCAGATCACAGACATCGGCTGGTCCCCGGACTCGGCATATGTGTTTGCGGCGCGGAGGAGGGAGGGGAAGGTGTGGGTCTTTGCGGTCGAGGGGGAGGGGAGGGAGCAGGAGCCTGTCGCTGTTGTGGAGGCGGGGGTTGAGGGGCTGGCGGGGGCCAAGTGGGGAGCAGGGGAGAGGGAGATTATGTGCTGGTCTGAGTATGGGGTGTGTCGCTTTCTTCCCTCTGCCTACCCATGATACACATGCTGAACACGTCCTACAGCTCCGACTCTCAATCCATACCCTTTCCCCCCACCGACACACCACAGTCATCCAGTACCCCGCACACCCCCTCGCAAGCCCATACCTTCCCCCAGATAGCCGGTACCTCCTCCTCCTTGAGCGACACAGGGCGAAGGACTACCTGGGAATATACGACTCTTCGTCATTGTACACTATTGAACGAGTCGGTCCTCCCCTCGCCATTCTCGGCCGGTTCTGGGTGCTCATCCCGGCATCCCCGCTCCGAAGCATCTCGCTCTCCCCGCAACGACACCCTCACAGATACTACCCTCCCCAGCCGGATCACACATAGCGGTCATTGAATCGATTCTCCAAGTGCGCCCATCCTACCCCACCTCGCCCTACCCCTCCGCTCTTTGCTTGCCAGCCCTCATTTTCACACCCCTATTATGCTTTAGTACAAGCTCCACATCCTCACGCCTACCGGCACGCTCCTCACGACCTTCCCCTCCCCGCCGCTTTCCGACGGCGCTGAATTCGCCGGGCTCGGCATCCGCTCCGCCGCATGGCATCCGAGCGGATCGTTCCTTGCGCTCGGAGGGTGGGACGGGAAGGTGAGCAGGCGCCCGCCCCCACCGTATCGAAGGCTTGTCCGGCTGATGAGATGATGCTGCGGTGCGAGCAGATCCGCATCCTGGAAAGTACCGCATGGACGCAGATCGCAGTGTTCAATCCCGTAACGCGCATCGCTTCGCCAAGCGTTGTGCGTTTCGTTCCTTCCTCTCTCACCTGCAACACCTTTCGCATGTCTCCCGCCATGGACTCACATCCCGGTTTGGCCTGGTCCAAACAGAAGATCTATCGCGAGCCCCTGCAATGGCTGGCCCAAACACGGGGGACCGCGATCGTACCCTGTTTGTCTCCTCCTACGCCCTTCTCTTTCTTTCGCTTTCCGCCCCTGCTAATCTACTTACTCCGCTCATCAGTCGACCGCCTCACCCCGCCCCACACGCTTCCCTTTCACCGGCCCGATGCGTCCAAGGCGAACCCCAAATCAGGCGCACAGGCTTTGCATTGGACGCCGGATGGGTCGCACCTTCTGGCGCTGGACGGTTTGTTGCCCGTTCCCCTCTCATGATTCTCACCCCACTCACCTCAGTAACCCAAACCCGGCAGAGTCCCTTCCCAACACCTGTCAGATCTACTCGTTCCTCTCCGCCTCCTCGCCATCTTCTTCCAGCCCCACCCTCTCCCCGCGCCTCGAAACCATCATCCACCTCACACATCCTATCCGCTCGCTCTCGCTCTCACCGCTCCCCATTCCCGGCGGGTCCTTCAAGCTCGCGCTCTCTTCCGCCGGCCCACCAGCGGTCTACCTCTTCAGCCCCGACACGGGCGCGGAGGCTGTCGGGCTGCCTTCTCGTGCGTCTTCTTCTGCCTCCCCCCTCCTCCACATTCCACCTTCATCTTCCCCTCCTTTCCTCTTCTCCGCCTTCAAATTCCCTCCTCATCTCCTATATTGATTTCGCTGATATGCCGACGCACGTCTAGGCTCCTTCCCATTCACCTCTCCCGTCTCGGTCGAGTACGGCGCCGACGGGCGCCCGCTGCTGATCCACTCGTCGGCGGCGGAACGGTTCTGCGTTGCCTTTTCTGCGTCCGAGGGAGACCCAGACGGGGAGGGGGAGGGGCACGATTTCTCGAGGGCGCTAGAGGAGGAGGATATCTGGGGGCTTTAGAGGAGTGCGCAGCGCGCGCAGATACAATATGACAAGCCATGCTGAATCGAACAGGCCTGTAATTGTGGATAGAACAGTGTGGGCATGCGTTAGTGCGTCACGCTGAGTTGCAACTGCGAAACGATACACCTCCCAGTCCCCAAGGCGTGCTCGCACGCTGACCCTTGCGATCTGCTCCCGCGGCAGCTTGTGATAGGTTTCGGTGCATGGCAAGCAAGGCGCAGCTTGAAACATGCATATCTACTCCGCTCTAGAACCCACGATGTTCCCCAACATCGCGTTCGCCGAAAACCCACGAGACTCAATGCCCTCCATAGCCCCAATGAACAAAAGGTGTACAGCCAAGACTACCCCGAACCGGTGCAAGAGAGGCTGGCCAGATTGGCCCGCCTGGATCGCTTGCAGCCTGAGACGGCGCCAGGGAAGCCAGCGCGCCGATATGCAGTCCAAAATTCCCGTACGGCGCGGGCGGCATGCGCCAAAGGCTCTAGAAGCCAGATAAGGGCCTGAACCTGTATCACAAAGACGATTGCGCTTGTCAACGCCTGTGAGGCTCGGCTCGTCATGGGACATCGCTGATGCGGCACCTGTCCGTAGGCCCATTTGTTCAAGTCGGATCCGTATGGTCGCAAGCCGACGAAGACTTGGTGTGTCCTTCGGTTGAGAATCACCAAGGATACTACCGCAAACAAAAACCTCGGTGTTCCGTGGTGGAAAAGGGCGTCCTGTTTACCGGAAACCACCTTGTCAAATACGTGAGCCAGCGAGCGAGTCCTGAAGGGATGGAACTGGCCTGCAGGGGGCGGAACCGGGGATGATGAAAGAGAATGAATCAGGGCGAAGCTCAACGGGCCTATAAGGTCTGATACTCACAGAGAGGAATCCAGGATATACGCTCAACGCAAAACTCGCAATGGGATGAAGTAGAGGATGTACCACCACGACGACCCGGCGACAAGGGTCGAGGATGCTTCGTCGTCTCGCGCGTCGCCGACGCCGGCCCCCACGACGTCTATGTAGTAGAGTGCGGCGAGGGCTTAACGTGCTGTAGATTTATCTTTGCGTCCTGCCAAGTATGCGATGCGAATATGCATTATCGCATATCTCCAGGCGGTGATGCAATCGACACGGCTGAGGTAGCTCCGAGCAAGGAAGACGCAAGTCGCAAGGGCGAAGGTGTTGAAGAGACAGGTTCGGTACACCGCCGTGCGCTCCTGGGATGTGGTAGCACAAATGGCGGAAAAGACTGTCGTCATGAAGCAAATGCGTCATTTGCAAGGGCTCGGGGATAGAACATCTTTCATTGGAAAACACACGGAGTAGAACAGGCCGACGAAGCTGTGCCAAACGCCCACTCCAAGAATGGCAGAATCCAGCACGACGGGCACTGGATCAGCCATCCGAAGAACGTTGCGGCCGGTGGGAAAGATGCTTCGAAAAGCGAACTAGAGATGATGGTCGTTGTCGGTTGAAGAGTCGATGGTGAAGACGACAGGGAGGGAAGGCTGAACCTCTCCCCCGTTTTGTTAGTCGGGGCTGCCCGTACTACGGCCACATTTTTACTCAATTGTTCCATACTATAAATGGTCTGTAGGTGAGGCGCTTGAACCACGGCCATGCACAAGCCATGCATGACAGCGACCGCGCGGTCAAGAAGGTCCTCCACATCATGCAGTCTGGGGAAGACGACCAGCTATCGCAACCAGCTATTAGCGCTCTTTATTCGCTCCAGACTGGAAATCTGGTGGACTTATTTGTACGTTCACAGCGTTATAAAGTAGCAGAAACTTCCCCATTGAGCGATGTATCTTGCGGCAGTGACTTTACAGAAAGGTGACACGTGCGGCTTGTCGTAGAAAGTTACCCGACTCGGATGCGGCCAATATCAAATCCGAAATACGGAAAGGTCCCGTAAAGAAGTCGCCGCGGTTGGGGCCGTTAGCCAGATGAGCCCCAGCCCCAAGTGATTCCGGTTGTCGAGCCCTTCATGGATGCACTGAATGCAGGATGAGCACGAGTAGAACGAAGTTCAGAATGATCCCTTTGCAGATCTGACTACAGTATTCAAGGGCTTTCATTTAACACGACGAGAAAATCGTGACTGCAAGCAGTTTCATACACGCCACGCATACTTCACTTTCTACTGCGTCCGGTCCCATCAGAGGCTAGAGAAGAGTTGTCACCCGGGAAATTTTTATGCTGTCCATCAGAAGTCCAGCGTGGTCCCCACACCCGCGTCCACCGCTTTCTCCATCATGAGGTGCGCAATCGAGACGTCCTGCACCGCCACTCCGACGGATTTGAAGAGCGTCACGTCCCCTGTCCCGGACGAAAGAGTAGCGAGGCCGCCTTCGTCCGGGGACCAGGATGAGCCATCGACTTTGACAAGTCGGCCGAGCTCGGTGCAGGACGCCGCCGAGACGTCAGCTTGGATCAGGTCCCCCGCCTCGTGCGCTGAAGGGAATGGCGCCGAGTCAGTAACGTTCTTGAAAGGACGTTCAGACAGAGAGCGCACCACAATGTTCGGTAGAGTCGACAATGATTCTGCCGGTTGCACGGTGAATGAGTGCAGGCTCAACCTCTTGCATATGCGGCTTATCTAAGAAGCGACGATTGCACTGTCAGTCTCGGTGCGATAGCAGCAGGAAAACCACAAAGGTTCAACCCACAAGACCCGATGAGGTTGATGTGAGTGCCCGTGCGGACCCACGCGGACTTGAAGAGCGGCTGAGTAGAAGGAGTGCAGCAGCAGATGATGTCCGCGCCGCGGACGGCGGCCTCCGTATCCGCGCTGACGGTCACAGCGCGGCCGGGAAGTTTGCGTCCTAGGTCGTCGATTTCCGCGCTTGGAGACGCGGAAGAGGAGACGAACGTGATGTTGCTGAGGGAGGGGTACAGCTGGGCGAGGAGCGAGGCGTGGTATTGGCCCTGGGTTCCGCGGCCGAAGACGACGAGGTTTTGAGGTTTCGAAGCGGCGGGAACGAGGAGGTAAGTAGCGAGGACTGAGCCCTGCAGCGCAAATGATTGTAAGTTCAATGTTCACACTTCATGAATACTTGGTCATCACGCACCCCAGCCGTGCGCAGGCCCGTGAGAGCCCCAGCGTTGATGATTGCCTTCGTCCGGCCGGTCGCCTCATCCAGCACCAACGTCGCCGCGGGCAGGCCTGCCGGTGCACCGGGTTGCGGCACAGAGACGACCTTGATCGCCGTGCCACCCGACTCTCGAACACGAGCGGGCTGGAAAAGGACGGTGTGCTTATCGGTGAGGACGGAGATACGCGGAGGGTTTTGGACAGAAGCCGGCGCAGCGCCCTCAGCGTGAGCGCGAGAAGAAGAAAACGAGTCGAAAGTCCGCGCTTGGTTCTCGAGGATGTCGTGCACAGAAAGTCTGGATACGAGCCAGTCGATGTCCGCAGACGAAAGAACGAGAAGAGGAGCCATTATGCTGGGGCGCGCGTGCGATCGAAGAGTTAATTGAAGGGCAAGAGGGAGATGGACGTCCCAATAGGGCTGTGAAGACGCGGAAGGCCGGGTTCTTGTGCACTTGACTCGAGAAACAAAGCTCAACGCAGGTGGGAGTTGAGACCAACACGCTCGGGTTATCGCTCCGACCGCTCACCTCAGCTACGGGCGGCGGGCCTGCGCTGGGAAGCGAATCTGCCATCCTCGCTTGAGATAATAAGCCGGCGATCGGTCCGTTCAACCGAGATGGGCTTCCACGAAGGTACAGTGCTCGCCGCCCACCGCAAGCGCATGCGACACACGCACAGGCAATTGTACACCGTGATGAATGAGCCCATCAACGACAATGCGGTGTTTGTGCAAGTGCTAGTATGGGGGTGGTTGGTTGGTTATACACATCAGCCGGGGATGTCGAGAACGAGAGAGAGAAGGGGGGTAATCCTATGCTGCGGGGGAAGACGGAGCTGTCGACAACATATCAAATCGAGAGCGCGAGAGGGCAAAGAACCAAGCTAAGGGGGTTTGGGCACGAGAATGCCAAAACAGAGCAAGAGGAAGAGCGGAGATAATACGGCGAGCGCAGATATGTATGGAAATTGTTCGCGTGGGGGTGATGCTGCGGTGATGATGAGATGGACAACGACGCAAGAGCTCGAAAGGAAAGAGCAGGATAACAGGGGTACGAAGGGGAAAGAAAAGAAGGCGCCAAAAAATAAAAGGAAATTTGTAACGACTTTCGGTGGTGGGATGGTCATATGCAACAAGTGGTGTGCGACGGGAAAAGGGATGCCAACTTTGCGATGATGGACGACGAAGACGAAAGAAGAGCGGCCGAGAAATTGAGGAATTGACGGGACGAAAAGGAGAGAACCAGCTCCCTACCTTCGCCCCGTTCCCCCCTATCTCCCTCGACATACCCAAATGCCCGGCCCGCGAGCGCGCAAACACCGGTGCATCTCATCGCGAGTCGAGCCGCACCTGCGCGAGCACGCGGCTCAGCTCGCCCGCCTGGTCGGCCGACAGCTGCTCGGGCACAGTCCCGGCGGCGGGCACGGGCTGCTGCTGCTGCAGGTGCTGGTGCGGCGGGGTGACAACGCCCATGCCGATGACAGGGACGTACGACGACTGCGGCTGCTGCGGTGCGGACGCGTATGTCGCCTGCGGGGACTCTATGAAGGGCGGCGTGGCTGCGGACGAGGACGCGTAGGTCGTGGGCGAGTCGGGAACGGTTCCGAGCGCGTAGGCCGCTGTTCGCCCGGCCGTGAGCGAGCCCATGTCGAGCGACTGCGCCCGGTTCGAGAGCGTGCGCGGCTTGGTCGCTTCGGCGCGGAGCTTCGCTTCGAGCAGCGAATCGGACCCGCGCTTGAGCGCTTCCTGCGCTGTTCGCGCCGGCTGCTTCGGGGGGTACAGTGGCGGGGGCTGCGAGAACGAGAGGTAGCGGCATTGAAGTCAGTCAAACGCTACAACAATGGAGATAGACAAAGCCAAGAAAGCGAGAATGAAACACACCATGGGAGCCGGCGCGCCCCAAACCTGCTGTTCGTGCGGCGGGTAGTAGCCGCCGGGGTGCAGCGCGACTGGCAAGGGGGGCATAGCGCCCACGGCGGTGGACCCCGCGCCAATCGCATCATCGTCGTGCGCCGCGTACCCGTACGCGGGGGAGTCGAATAGCGCCTTGACGTCCGGCGTCGAAGCTGCCGCGCGCAGCCTCCGGCCGCTCGCAGAGCCGAAGCTGTCGGCGTTCTCTGCGAGTACGAAGGCGCGGGGCGTCAATTGGAGTCATGGGAAAAGAGATAGATGCAGGAGGGAGGGAAAAGAGGACGCACCGCCCGGTGCGGAGGGCAGGAGCTTGCTGTTGAAGTGCGGGAAGGCGTCCGCGAAGGAATCTTGCCGGCTGTGGTGGTGCGTCGGCTTGGCGGACGGGTAGATAGAGACCTATCCCCTCCGAAAGCATGCATGAGTATCATCGTACGCGCGCACATTCGAAGCCCTGAAAAGGAAGGGAGAGGAAGACACACATTCCGACTCATCAAGAACTCCTCGACGAGGTCCTTGGCCGTGCCCAAGAAGTCCGCATTGCTGCGCTGGCACCGGAAGCGGAAGACGCACTCGTCCGCGGAGGACTGCGCCTGCGCCTGGGCGTGCACGCGCGGCGTGACGGCGATCTGGAGGTCGCGCTTGAGGCGCTCGGAGAAGGCGATGAAGTCTGGCGAGAGGACGACGCGCGCGAGCTCGGGCGAGGGCGGGACGTGGTACTCTGCTTCGAACGGGACGTGGTCCTGTGCCGCCCAAGCTCAACGTTAGCCGGGCGCCCGCAGGAGAAATGGCAAAAAAGGGAGCAGGGAAACGGAAGACGCACGAGGATCATGGCCGCGGCGATGTGGACCTGGCTCTCGGGCCCGAAGATGGTGATCGCGTCCGAGGCCATCTCCTTGTGCGGGAAGCGGACGATCGAGTTCGTCTTGGCCTCGATGTCGTGGATGAAGATGGACTTTTCGCCGAGGAGCGTGCGGTGGTACTTGCGCGGGATCGAGACGTTCTCGGCGGTGTAGTCCTTGTCCTGCGGAGGAGCATAGCGGTGAGCAGAGGAACAGGAGAGTGGAGGGAGAGAAGGGAGGATGAAGCGCACCTTCGGATTCACGAGCTCCATCACCGACTGCTTCAGATTCTCCAGGTTCATGGCATTCTTGGCCGGCGTGCGCGCCACGACGTTGTCCTCGTTGTCGAGGTACCCTCCAAGGGCAGCGAACTCCTCCGCGTTCTGTCCATGCACCTGCCAAAGATCAGCACCCGCCTCTACAATCACGACGAGCAAGAGGGGAAAGCGGAGAGACGACGCACCGAGAACTTGACGTAGACGCCATACTTCTTCATGATCCGTTGGATGTTCTTGCCGCCGACGCCGATGATGCGCTTGTGGTACGCCTCGGGCACGTGGAACGAGATCTCGGCGGGGAGCTCTTCCTGGAGCATCGTCAGGCCCGTGAGCGCGCCAACGTCCGATCCGGCGACCTGCATACCCATTCTCGCAGTCAGGTTCAAGTCCCGCGCCACGTCCAAAAGGAGAGCGAGAGAACGAGGAGAGGAATGGGGAGGAGGGAATGGAAGGCAAACGCACGTCGATTAAAAAGTTGTAATCCGAAAGCGTCTCAAACTTTATCTTTACGTTCGCGTTCTTCATGATCTTGTTGATCTTGCCGTTCTTCTTGCCCGAGATAAAGTCGCGATGTTCGTTCGCGAGCTCGATCTGGAACCGGATCTCGTGGTGGAAGTTCTATCCGCGCCCGAATGTGTCCGTCCGTCAGGCGGTCGAGGAAAAAGAAAAGCGGAGAATGGAGAGACAACGCACCTTGACGATCTCCAGTTCCAGCACGCCCGCGACGGCCTTCCGGACCTCGCTCTCCAAGCCATGCATCTCAAAGCAATTGCTCTTGAAGACGACCTCGGCGCCGGACGTGCTCGCGATGCGCTTGAGCGCCGCGGGCATCGAGGCGGGGTTGATCGTGGGCGCGGGGAGGAGCGGGTCGAACGCGATGGGGAGGAGCCAGAAGGAGGCGACGTAGAACTGGCAAGCCTGTAAACCACACCATACGCAATCAGCTGTGTGTTCTCCTTCTGCCCCGAGGAAGACGAAGAGCGAGGAAATGGAGAAGGGCAAGAGGAGGGACGACTTACGAGCTGCATGACCCCCCTGATCGTGCGCTCGATGCACACGCGCTGGTCGCCATAGACACTGACCAAGCTCGCCTGCGAGCCGAGGACAGGGAGGTTCACAAACGTCCCGTTGTCGCTCATGATCGCTTTCAGCTCCTCGATACGCTCCTGGAGGAGCCAGTCGAGCTTGCGCGGGAGGAGCGCCGTGTCGCGCGAGATGATGCACTTGGACTTGAGGGGGCTGTCAGCTGCCCTCTTCGTTGCCGGGGAAGGGGAGGAGAGGGAGGGGGAGAG
>JTLS01000395.1:0-19824 GCA_000826855.1 Basidioascus undulatus
CGCAGCAGTCAAGACGCACGTCCCCAACGCCCCTGTCGCGCCCCGGCATGCTATGCCTGGGCGTCGCGCCGCCCCGCCGCGCGCCATCGGGACCGGCACGCCTACCGTGCCGCGGAGCTCGCCGCGCATCCGGCTCCGCCCGCCGACGCTTCTCCCCACACTCCCGACGCGCTCGGCGCTCAACGCGCTCTACCTCGCCTACCGCAACGCAAGTCTGTCGATCGGCGCCGCGCGCAACAGCCTCCTCTCGCGCGCGGCGGAGGCGTACCGCCTCGGCGACGGCGCGTCGGCGAAGCAGTTCTCGCGCGAGGCCAACGAGCTGAACGAGCGCATGGGCGCCGAGAACAGCGAGGCTGCAGGCCGCCTCGTCCGCGAGCGCCGCAAGGCCGTGCAGGAGGCGCTCGCTGCTGGGACGGGCATGAACGGGTACGAGGGCGACGAGGCGGGCCGGAAGGACCGCGGCAAGGAAGTCGGCGGCGGGCTCGGCGTGTGCCTCGGCATGGCGGCCCGCGAGAGCACCGTTTCTGGCGATGAGCGTCTTGAGGCTCTACTTGACTGTGAGTACCGTATAGGTCTTGTTCGGGGTAGACGTTCTCTCGCTGACGAGATTGACTCGGCTTTACAGTGCACGGCTTGCATTCCTCCGAAGCGCTCGAAGTTCTCGAGGAGTTCCTGCTCGGCGTTCGTCCATCTCCTTTCAGGTTTCCCACGCGCCCTGCGAACTGACACCCTCTGCTCTGATCCCCCAGCTCGAGCGCGAGCACTTCCTCGGCATCGGGTACCTGCTCGTCGGTGAGCAAAAGCACACGGGTATGGCCGACCCTGCGCGGGGCGCATCGAAGCACCGCCTGGCGGCGGCCGTGCGCGAGTGGCTAGACCGGTGGGGGTGCGTCGCTTTCCTGCACAACCTCCTCGTCCTCCATTGCAAACCTGGGGACTAATCTTCGCCTCGCTTCAGATACCCCGCGCTCGAGTCGAACGGCGTCATCGCGGTCGACGCAATGACTCACTTCTAGACGGCTTTCGGGCGGCGCAGCGCGGCGGGCGGACTCGGACGGACTCGACTCCACGCGTCGACCCCTGCAGGGCCTCCTCGCCTTGCCGCCTTCCTATGCCTCCCCTTCTCCCCTCCTCACTCGATTCTGGACTTGCAATGCGAATGAAGATGACAATAAGAGATATACGGAAGGATGGGTGACTTGAAATTGACTTGAAATTGAATGAATTGATCTGAATGTGATGCGCGGCAGTTCAGGTGTGCTGGCCGGGTGTGGGAGATGTCGTCGAGCTTTCTGTAGTGTGCGCACACGTTGCTGGGCCTGCTGTGTGTCCGGTGCAGCTTTGCTTTGCCTAGACGGGATGATGAGCAGGATATCAGTTTGCGAATGATGGCGGAAGCGCGGGCAGGCATTTGCGTTACGTCTCGTCCGATATGCTCAACATGTTTAGACTGACACTACTGCCGTTCGTAGCGGTGGTTAGGCGTCTGATGGAAAATTGCCTCTGTACCAAACGGCAAGAAAGGATTGCACAAGTTCAACTTCGGCATTGCTACACAAGATGCAGTGTTCTGAGCGGCTGCAGTGCCGACGTGGTCGTCGACTGCCTGCGCGATCCTTCAAACACGTACAAAGCCTTTGACAGGGCGGCCTGCTACCCCCTTTCACCTTTTCTGCATATTTAATGTTCGTTCGACATTGTGCAGAACCTCGTCCGTAACTTGGTGCACAACAGCGCTGCTGGCTTAGTGCAGTGAAAGCGGCGCACACAGTGAATCGGCGATGAATGCCTGCGCCCGCTTCATGTGCCATATGGCAGTGATGGTTTGCTACATTGAAGGTACTAATTTCAATAGGGAAAACAGCTATATATACATCCCAAATCGTTTCATGTTGGACAGTCTGTCTAAACAGTTTCACTTCGGGCACAGAGATGCGTCTGCTTGAACGCCTTCGCGGTCCCCTCAAGCTCTATCGCCAAAAATAGGCAGAGCCTCCTTTGCCACAAAAATGGAGTATCTGTAAAAGAGGAATGACGCAGATGGTGAAAGCGATAGGTGAAAGAAGGCAAATGGACGATGAGGCGAGATGCACTTCAGGGCCGGCTTTTCGGCCGGCTCGTGGATTTTGAGAAGACGCACGCTACGCTTCTATTTTGTAGCGGGAAACGGTAAGGCGAACTGCTGAATCTACGCATTTTGAACCGCTGATAACTGACTGTACCATCGTATTCTCCTCATTTTCCCCGTTCGATCCATACCCGACTCGACGCGCCGTCCGAAAACCTGCCGAACCCGCCCTCCGCCTTCCCCTGCGCCCGACGTTGCTCCTGCCCTCCTCCGGCCTTGCTCTTCTCTCCTCGCTTTCTATTCCGGCTCACCAGACCTTCTGGTGAGTCTGGGATTCAACCGCGCAACGAGCGCGACGATATCGTTCTTTTGGTCGGGCGAGGCCGCGAGCTCGCACCGTTGGAGGGGGCAGGCTGTTTCCCGGGGAGATGTCGGAGGAAGGCCTCGCAGGACTTGGGGAGCGGCGGGAAATTGCATGGGCGAAAAAGGCCATTGGCGGTCCGGAGGGTGATTGGAGAGCTGGGAGGACTTGGCGAATGAGCTCCGGTTCGTCCTATACCGATAGAGACGCTGACTTCTCCCTTGCTCCCTCCTCCCAACTCCTCGACCTTGCTCCGGCCCTTGCCTCTCACGCCTCTCTTCTCTCGCCGCTCTCACGCCTGCATTCCACCGTCATTTCTCTCTCGCGCCCCGTCATGCCCGTCTCTCAGACAACATGGCCCCCAAGCTCGACCCCAACGAGGTGAAGATCATCTACCTCCGCGCGACCGGTGGTGAGGTCGGTGCCTCGTCCGCGCTTGCCCCCAAGATCGGTGCGCTTTTCTACGACACCCTTGCTCTTTGGCTCTGAAATTGCTGACACTCGCTTTCCCCCTCAGGTCCTCTTGGTCTCGTCCGTTCCCTCCTTTGCGGTCCAACGGTGTTCTAGGCGACGTACTGACGCGCTTGGACTCGGAACAACAGTCCCCCAAGAAGGTCGGCGAGGACATCGCGAAGGCGACCTCGGACTGGAAGGGCCTCCGCGTTACCGTCCAGCTCACGATCCAGAACCGTCAAGCCGCGGTTTCGGTCGTTCCGTCTGCCTCCTCGCTGGTCATCCGCGCGCTCAAGGGTGCGTTCGGTTTCTCCTCTCCGGGTCTGCCGGGTCAGGGTATTCGTCAAGGAGGCTGACTGATCGGGTCGACGGCTATTTACAGAGCCCCCTCGTGACCGCAAGAAGGAGAAGAACGTCAAGCACAGCGGTAACGTCCCCTTCGACGAGATCGTCGAGATTGCCCGCATCATGCGCTCCCGCTCGCTCGCCAAGCAGCTCTCTGGCACCGTCAAGGAGATCCTTGGCACTGCTCAGTCCGTTGGCTGCACCATTGACGGCAAGCCCCCGCACGACGTCATTGAGGCCATCGACGAGGGTAAGCCCAAGCGTTACATTCATGAACGTAGGATGCAGACCGCTGACTGTCGATTGGCGCGCTTTCACAGGCGAGATCGAGGTCCCCGAGGAGTAAATGCATCCCTCGGCTGTGCCTCGTGGGTCGTTGTCATATGAGGGGTCCTGTCATGTCGCATGCCACTGTATTTCTGCTTGCATCTCCCAGGTCGTACGCTCGCCTATTCCTGCGTGCTGGTTGTGCTTCGTCGCCCTGTTCTCGTCCAATGCCGCCCAATATAGCGCTGGTCGCCCGTGCAGTTGCTCAATGGAAACCTCCCCTCTGAAAATGAGCTTGCGCTATCACTATCTTCCAAGTCTCTCACTGGCAAGAACTGAAATCTGTGCATCGCTTTGCATTGCACAGCGACATTTTGGCACCGAAGCCATCCCGGACGACGACGTCAGCGGGCGGCCTGGAGAATTGTGGCAAGCGGCATCACGCGGCTTGTCTTCCTCCTTGACCCAACCTTCCATCCTCTCGCTTTCAACCCTCGTACCCTCTCTCACAATGCTCAGACCGTCAATACGACCGTTCTTGTCGCTTTCTGGCTGCACGCCCGCTCGCTCCTTGCATACGTCCCTTCCCCGTCTGCGCCCTCGGATACCGTTCACCGAATCTCGACCGCCGCGCTACCCTCCTGCCGACTTCCCGACCCCTTCCGCATTACGCCCCACCTTGTTCGCGCTCGGTCTCGGGACTGCAACGTATCTTGCCGCTGGGACGTTGACGAACGTGGAAACGGAGAAGTGGACGGAGAGGCTCGGGCCAGGGTCGTGGTGGAGAGCGGGTGTGGTGGGCGACGATGTGATTAAGCGGGCGAGGAGATTGGAACTGGCAAAGGTGAGCACAGCGTACTTCAGGAAATGGATACGGGCCGTGTTTCGGGCATAACTCTTCGCTTGGTTGTCGTGCCGCTGACTATATTAACCTTCATCCCTTCCAGAAACTGAACGCCTCGCTCTCGCACGTCGTAGCGACCGTTTCGTCCCTCCCCACCACCATTCAACAGCTCGTCGTACGCACATACGTCGTGACGTGCGAAGCGTACCTCAACTCCTCCGACGCACACCGCACGGCGATCGGCATCATCGCCGCAAACACCCTCGTCTTCGCGCTCTGGCATATGCCGTCACCCTGCCTGCAGGCGTTCATGATGCGCAACTTCATGCACCACCCACTGCTAAACGGGAACTGGACGCTCGCGACGAGTGTGTTCAGGTTCGTCAATTTCGTATCTTTGCAAACGTCGGGGTGCTGATATTCCTAATTATTTTGCAGCCACAAGAGCGGCGCGCACTTCCTGTTCAACATGATCGCGCTGTACTCCATAGGTTTGTCCGCAACATGCCACGATCTTTCAACTATTCTTGACACCAAGCTTCCGCAGGCTCCTCCGCATTCGAGTACCTCGAGCGCCCACACCTCTTCAACCCCGACGCCCCTGCCCACCCTCCCGAAGCTTCCTCCTCGTACCACTTCTTCAGCTTCTACCTCGCCGCTGGCGTAGTTGCCTCGCTCGTCTCGCACATCGTCTCCGTGCGCTTCCGGCTGCCGAAGCTCATTGCCGCAAGCACTGTCACTAGCCCCCTCGCGGCTGCAAGGGCTGCACCTGCCATCTTGCCATCGCTCGGCGCTTCGGGGGCGATCTGTATGCGTTCGAGATCATCATTTCAGCTCTTCACATGACACTGAAAGAATGAACCTGCTTGGCGCACAGACTCTTGCCTGGCCGTGACCGCCCTCGCCTTCCCCGACGCCAAGGTCTCGTAAGTCTGATGCTGGTCAACTCGCGCAACTTGCCTACCTGACGTCCCCTACGTAGCATCATCTTCCTTCCCATGTTCCCCGTACCTATCTCCACAGGCATGCTCGGTCTCGTGGGTCTCGACATCATCGGGATTCTGCGAGGCTGGAAGTGCGTCCTTGATGGCTCTCGCCCATCGTGCCGAAGACATGCTGACGACGTTTGCTCAACCCTGCCAGGCTTTTCGGTGAGCTGCTTGCACAGGATTCTCGGCCATGACTGCATGCTGATGTTTTTTCCTTCACAGACCACTGGGCGCATCTGGCGGGCGCAGCGTTTGGCGGTACGTTTCTCAGGTTCTCAGACCTAGACACGCACTTGCTCACGATGATGGTGTACGCAGCTTCCTACTACTGGCTCGGTCCGCCGCTGTGGAACGAAGTCAGAAAGGTCACTGGCGCCCCTGCGGCGGTTTCATCATGAACTCTTATTGCTCTCGCATGCACCGCTGGCTGTGCTTGCTCTGTGCAGGATAGACGACTTTGTGTCCATCACGGTGAAGCCACCTTGTACCCAAGTGCGTAGATACGCAACCGCCTTCGAGTGATGTGGTCTCCGCCCTCACAAAGCACAATCGTGTAATGCCTCGACGTTTGAAGAAGATGTCACCCATACAGTAGTGTTACCGCTGCAGGTTTCCGCACTGCAAGACGAGTTCTCTGTTTGCAGACATCAGATATCCGGCCCAATGGGTCGAGCTCTATACCTCCACCGCCTCGGGCACAGCGCGCTTCTCGTTCTCCCGGCGTGCACACAGCACCCACTGCCACAGACCTTCGCACATTTCCCGTGCGACATCTGTTGGTAAAGCGTGACCCTGTCGTTAAAGTGAAAGATTCAGAGCCTAGTGGTTAGCGACTGTGGCGCCAGTGTAAATCCAGCATGCTCACATTGAACAGCGGCGAAGTATGCCCGTGCCGCGTCATACCGTTGTCCGACTCCTCATTGAAGACAGCCTCGGCGATTCCGGTGGTAAAAAGTCGAAAGGTGATGATATTGAGCAGTGGGATCGCCACGGGAGGCCAGATGCTACAGCCGAGGCGAAGCCATGGCGGAAGGTGGAGCGTTGCCGGAGGAGGAGCGATCCGGATGGGATGAGGGTCAAAGTGTCTGGTCGAAATGAGAATGTCATTGCAAACAGGGTCAATGTTGAATGGAAAGAGCCTGTCTTCAACGAGATGCTCGACCGGGAAGCACTCACATTCGCGCACGGCTCGGCTCCGACTGAGCGCCCAGTGGTCGATCAATTGGGATTGAAAGAAGAGCTGCGCCCACCCCCAGAAGGACTTGACTGGAAACGGTGTTCAACCGTTAGCAAGCCAAGACACCTCATTGAAAGGACAACCTTACCTTCCCGCAGATCACAAGCGCTTGCACCAGCAGTAGGAAGAAGACCACCAGAGCAGCTGCATCCCACGCCCATAAACAGGATATTGTGGCGTGCGCTGGAGGAACGCGCCGGGCGTGATTCAGTCCAGTACGAATAACGGAGTGTGCCGTTCTCGTCGATAGACTTCGAGAGGCTACGGTGCTCGGGGAGCGGCGAGTGTTCCCGCTCCGCCGGCGGGAAGTGTTCCCATCGAAAATGTGCTTGCTCCCAGGGATCATGTTGTAAATGCAAATGAGATGAAGGAGTGGAGGAGAGCTGAAAGAGGCACGATCAGACGATACTGCTCGAGCCTCGAGGTACTATTAATGGGGTGTACACGCGTGCCATGCGGCTGAGCGGATTGCCCCACACTGAGAGGCGGTGTTCCACAAGGCTTCTGGAAACGTTTCGCTTTTGAGTGCTACCTGGCAGTCAGCGGATTATATGTAATGAGGCGATGAAATAAGAAACTGCGTTCACACGGACTGTGTCCGAGTGCGCTGTGCACATTCCCAATGGCTGTGCGCGAGCAGAGCTCGCTGTGTCTAAAAGAGAGAAGGAAGGTGACCACAATATGATGAACCGAATGCGTTTGTTGGTGATAGCAATAAGTAAAGGTCGCGAATATAGTGTTACAAGATGCGGATCCACCGGTGTCCCGAAACGATGCAGCACCTCGCCGCCTCAAGGAGCTCTTCCGAGATCCAATCCACCTCGGCATCACCTCCGCCATCGACCTCCAACGCCGACGCATCGTCTGTCCGAAGATGGGAAGGCGGGAGTACGGCTTTGCGGTCGGACCCGATGGAGGTGCGCGTCCGGGTGTCGCGGACGATGTCGAGCGTGATGCTGCAGCGGGCTAGGGAAACAATATCAATCGGAGGCAGCGCAACATATGAAAAAAGTTGGTGAACACACCCCAGTCATGGCCCTCGCCACAAGTTCCGATGTCCAGCGAGCTGAACAGGATCGGCGCGCCGGTCGCAGGGCAGGTCTCGCCCACGTCGAGCGCGCGCGTGAACGCGAGCGGGTCCGGCGTCGGCGAGTCGCCAGCGGGTGGGAGTACCTGCACGCCGGGCCCGGTAAACATGTCGAGGGGTAGCCCGCACGCGTGCGCGAGAGCCTCGGCGGTTTGCGTGAGAGACGGGGTGGTGGAGGACAGGGAGAGGGAGGCGTGGATGATGCGGAGGAAGAGGGGGCGCGAGGAGGCTGGCGAGGCGGACGGGAGTGGAAAATGTAGGGGTTCCAATAGCGTATCGGCAAACTCGTTCAGGGAAGGTATTGGAAGTTCAAAGTGAGTCTGGACGTACCTGAAGCGTGTGGGGCGAGGACAGTCAGGCGCCGACAGAGCAGCCAGAGGACGTCTCGCGTGATCGCCGCGCGGAGGGCCTTCTCGCCATACAGGTCGTTGAACTCCTTGGGATCGAGAAACGGTGCCGAGATGGCTTCGAACGCGCGCTGAAAACCGAAGACCTCCCGTTCGATCAGTCCCCCCTTTCTTCCTGCGAGACCTTTCGTGCAGGAGAGCGAGAAAGGAGCGGTCGACTCACATTGCAGTGATGAGCAATATTCCACCTGAGCCTCGTCGAGTCCAGGCTGGAGTGGCCGAATAAGTCGTGCAAAAAGCCCTCGCGGGCGTACGCCCGTTTCTGCGCGAGGTCCGCGCCCTCGGGTAGGGGCGCCAGTGCGCCCGGGGGGACGAAGCGATCCTCGGGCGGGGCGGTGGGCGGCACGAACAGCGCTCCAGGCAGGAGCTGCAGGTCCGTCTCGCTCGTCACTTTGCGGAGGAAATGGAAGAAGGGACGGAGGTTAGAGAGTGGCGAGCGGTGGAGCACTGTCGAAGCCGGAGATCGAGACCAGGCAAAGGCGGTCGGTCAGTACTGTTTGGGGACGAGGCGGGTAGCGAAGTGATCGCTATCTCACATTTGGGAGGATTCTCGACTAGGCATAGGAGGTCGGACAAGGTCGAGTCCTGGCCCTCGAGGGACTCGAGAAGGGGCGCCGTAACCATGAGCGCGTGGTGCTTGCCCTCAGGCACGTAGTTGATATCCGCGGGCGCTCTCGACCTATTGAAACCGACGCGGTAAGTGATTGTGGCGACATACACCCGTGCCCTAATGATCGCAAATCGCCGAATCTTAGGTACTCACTCGTACGTCCAACACACGTTCCCACCAGCGCCCAGCAGCGCCGCGCCATGCGTCATCATGAACTCGCGCTTCGTCGGTTTCCGGACACCGGTAATGGATGCCTGCACAGCCTCGAACGTCTCGCGCGCGCGGCGGGTGACGTGCTCGGACAAGCCGCCGGCGTGCAGCGCCGGCTGGGTCGCGAGCGAGGTGAGGAGGTGCATCGACCCGTCGAGGAGGGCGACGAGCAGCGTGTCGTTGTCGGATGTGGGGAGGAGGGAGAGGCCTGCCAGTTGATAAGGAAGTGTTAGGGAGGCAATTGCTTGGATAACAGCGGCTTGAAGAGAAGAACTGACCAGTCACGGGTGTGTACGCGGACGAGCCTACGCTTTCGCCGAGCGTCTTCAACTCGACGTCCGCAAGGCCGCCGGCGCCGTTCGCAGCATCCGCGACAGCCGCCGGGTCGCAGACAAAGATCGAGCCAGCCTTTCCCCCCACGATCACAGACTGCGCGCCGTGTCAGCCTTCGTCGTGGCTCTGTCGAGGAAGAGCGGGCTGCACATACCTTCCTCTCCGGCCCGACGTCGAACAATTCCAGCGCGGTGATCTGCCGCCGATCAGAGCGCACCACGCGTCTCGGGTCGTCCGAGATGGTGATGGAGATCTCGGGCGCGTCCTCGCCCTCGAGCTTTTGCATGATGTTCAAGGCGTGCACCGTTCCGTCCGGCTCGGCCCATGCGACTTGCGCTGAGCCTGGGGATGGGCAGCATAGATTTCAATCCTGGAGAAGTGTAGTTCGCAATAAAGAAAGCAACGCACATTCGCCAGGTGCGCTGCTCCGCCAATTTGAGACAGCGACGTGGGAGATCCATGCTTCCGAAACGCGTTGCTGGTGAACGAGCTGGACTCGCCCGTTGCCGACATGTCTGATGGAGACGGCGTTGAGAAGACTGCGTTGGTTCGGGAGAAAGAGGCGAAGACTTGCCTCAGAAACAGCAGATCGCCCGCTTTGTTCCCCAGCACGAGGAGCGAGCCGTCCATGACAGACGTATCCGAGCTCGCAGAGCTGGCCGACTCGCCGAAGACAGCGCTGGATGACCACGCCAGACCTGCGAGGCACGGACATGTCTCCGAGGTTGAGCCGCACGCCCGAGAGGGTGGTGAGGGAAGGAGAAAGAGCGTACACAGAATTTGCGACTCCAGAGACCCTTTGAGCACACGCTCGGCCTCCTTTGGTGTCGCTTCGACCGGATCGATGTCAACCCAGGTGTGAACTGATGCCTGCCGCAGGCTGTCGGTGACGTCTTGGCTCTGTGAAAGCGGGCAGGCGCGTCAAATACTTGAACACGTTGCGGGAAGTAATGATAGTCGCAGGGAAGAGGCAAGGCTCACAATGTACCAGAGCCCGGTGAGCGAGTTCATGTTGGGCGTGTAGATAAAGAGCTCGAGGCTGCTCGTCAGCGCAGCGAGGAGACAGCTGCAAGGACGCCCACCGTCAAGTGGCATCAGGACAAGCCGCTCTCCTGCGTGACGTGAAGATAGAAGCAATAAAGGCCGCATACCCTCCATAAGGGTTCAGTCCGCTCGGAGACCAGCTCGCAGCCCTCCAGACGGGATCGAGCGAGCCTGGGACAGCCGCCGCAGGATCTATGGGCCGAACACGATTAGACTGTGGTTGCGAGTGAAGACCGATTTCGATCAAAGCCATACCGAGGCAATGTATCCCATGGATAAAGGACCCCTTCTTCTCGACCTCGATGATCGTCCGGTACATGCGCATGCGTTTGTCGGCGCTCTCGCCCTCCGGCGGAGCGGCCGGAGCGTTCTTCTTAAACTGCACGGACTGTGCGCTCGCGTCCGCGTGGGCGATCGCGGCGTTCGGATCGAAGAGAACTCCGGAGTCGGGCGTCTGGCACGGGAGGAACGCGACCATGGTCAGGTACTGGGAACCTGGTCTTGATGGGAAGGTCTCGTACGAGAATGTGAATGCTTCGACGCGTCAGGACCACCGCTTGGCCGTCCGCAGACCACTGGATCGTCCGCGCTGAAGGCGCTGGCGGGACGTGAGGGAGGACGACGACAGCCTCGACGGAAGGAGTTGCCGAGGCCGAGGGCGTCGGCGCGGGCATGGCTCGAACGGAACGAGGAGATGAAGCTCCGACCGAATAATGCGTAGGATGGAACGCCTCGAAATGTTAGTGAGAGCAGAGAGCGGTGAGAGTGAGCGCCGAGTGGCAGTGACGAGTAAGAAAAAACGAAGGCAAAAAGCAAAAGGCTCGAGTCGAACCCTCGTTGGAACGCGTTCGGATATTAAGCACGTGTTTTCCCACGACCGACCTCCCTTGCCCCCTCCTCCCGGCACATCTTGCCCAATTTCGCACTCGTATTGATAACTCACGGGCCATCCATGGCCGATCGTCACTGATAATGACTGATGGATTCACGTATTCGAACGAAACGGAGGGAGACGAGGTGGTCGTTCCCAGGCGAACGTCAGATGGTGCCGCCTCGAGCTCCTCATTGACATCGCCCGAGGTACACTTCGCTGGTCTTCAGGAGAACTACTTTGCCAGAGCTCATGATATCTGTACCACTCCAATTCTCCAGGACGATCCATTTCCTCACCTCGTCGCCTCTGCCCTGGAATCGCTCACGGCTTCACCGCGCTACCGTCCAACTTCACCACCATCTCCACCCATCCCACCCTCTCGCTCTTCGTCACCCTCGCGCGCCTCACCTCTGCGCCGAACTTCAACCCGCTCCGGACGCGTCCATTCTCTTTCCACCCCCGGCGCCCCCTCCCACCTCGCCGAGGGCAGCCACCTCGCGCCCAAGCGATCCCTCGGCAGCCTCGCCATCAACCTCGCCGGCCTGTCCAACCTCGACCTCGGCGGGCTGAGCAACATCCGCGGAGAGGGAGATCGGCGCGGGCTCAGTCCTTCGGGGCGCAAGATCGCGCATACGCAGATACTGCTGAACGGCGGCGGGAGGCTGGGGACGGGGGAGGGAATGGAGGACGACGATAAGGACGAAGACGAAGAGCTGGAGGAGTTCGCGGACGCGCAGTGGCTCCCCCTCACTCCGAAACGCACACCTTCCCCTCCGCCGTCCTCAGCCGGCCTCTCCGCACAGCCAAAGGCGTACTCGTCCGAGCCGTCTACACCCTATGTCGCTCCTGCCTCCCCCACATCCCCTACCTCTCCCGCTTCCCCCGCGTCCCCAGCATCGCCCATCTCCGCGACATCGCAAGACCACATCGGTGGCGGCAGTCCTCCACCTCCGTCCTACGTCCCGTTCTCGCTTTGGGACTACCTCCAGGAAGAGCTCCTTGCGACGGACGAGACGTTCGACAGCCATCAGGAGATGAAGTGGGAGCGCGTGACGAACTTCTTGAGCGTCCCCGCGGCATTGGAGAAGGTGCGTCTAATGATTATAAAAAACTCAGTGTGAAGCAACTTCAATCCCTATTCAATTCTTGCCCACAGCTCATCGCATTCGGCGGCCTCGTCTGCCTCGACGCCTTCCTCTACACCTTCACCATCCTCCCCCTCCGCTTCCTCATCGCATCCTACCACCTCATCACCTCCTACGTGCATCACTGGCGCTCTCGCACGCGCTCACGGCGCCGGTATGTCGGCACCTGCCCTTCCGACGTTCGAGGAACCCGGCTGCGATGGAAAGCTGACCCCCAACCGGCACACAGGTACCTCTCCCCCGCCCAAAAATGCGACATCCTCAAGTTCCTCCTCTTCGTCCTCTCATGCATCTTCCTCCAGCGGTACACCGAACCCTCGCGCATGTATCACGGCGTGCGCGGGCAAGACACGGTGAAGCTGTATGTCATCTTCAACGCGCTCGAGGTCAGTGCCTTTCTCTTCCGTTTCCCCCGGAAGAGCGCTGACGGAGAAGTTATCTCACAGATCGCGGATCGCCTCTGCTGCTCGTTTGGCCAGGACCTCCTCGACTCGCTCTTCTCGCGCTCGACCCTCGCCCGGCGAGACGGCGGCAAGGCCCAGACGCGGTTCCGCACCCTCGTCTATTTCCTCCTGTCTCTCGCCTACGTCCGTGCGTCGATAGTCGTCTACTTAATCTCTTTTACTTTCCGGTTAAGGCTTTCATGTACCAAGCTAATGGACTTTCGTACACTATCCCAGTCGCCCACTCGCTCGTCTTCCTCTACCAGCTCGTCGCGCTCAACGTCGCCATCAACAGCTATGACAACGCGCTCCTCACGCTCCTGCTCTCGAACCAGTTTGTCGAGATCAAGGGCAGTGTGTTCAAGAAGTTTGAGAAGGAAAACTTGTTCCAGATCACCTGCGCCGGTGCGTCTCTTCGAGTTCTCTTGTCCGGTATGATAGAGAGCTGATCAGAGGGTGCGCTGGTACGCGGCGGTGCGGCGGTGAAACAGACATCGTTGAGCGGTTCCAGCTCGGGCTCATGCTCTTCGTGATTGCCTTCCGCAACCTCATCGAAGTCAGCGGCTCGGACTTCACGTTCCTGCCACGCGCCTTCATCCGGAGCTCGTCTCAGCTCGAGACGATATTTTCTGTACCTCCCTAATCCTGGTCTCCCGCTTCACCCCTTTCCTTATCTTGCACATGCGCGCGAGATGGACTGACGGAAGGATACACGCACGCGAACAGCCGGCCTTCATCGTCCTCCTCTCGGAGATGCTCGTCGACTGGCTCAAGCACGCATTCATCACCAAGTTCAACAATATCCGTCCCTCTGTTTACGGGCGCTTCATCGACGTCCTTTGCCGGGACTTTGTCCACATCGGCAGCGCCGCTTCCCCCTCTGGCGGCGGATCCGGAGGCCGCGCACGCCGCAAGGTTCGCGAAACCCATCTCTGTCCCTTCCCCAGCAAACTAGGCTCATCCAGTCTCCCTTTACGCGTTCAGAGCGCGTTCGTCGATCAAAGCCCCGTCATCTCCCGCCGGCTCGGCTTCGCCGCCATCCCGCTCGCATGCTTCGTCGTGCGCGTCGCGACCCAAGCGCTCGATATGCTTTCGGACGATTCGCACTTTGACGAGTGCGCGCCGCGGCGCCCGGAGGGGGCGACGTTCCTCGCGCTCCAGCGTGGCGGGTGGCTCCTCGACGTCAGCGGGCTCGGGTGGAAGCTCACGATCGCCCAGTGGGCGGTCTGGGGGCTGGTCGCTTGCGTTTGCTGGATCTGGTACTTACCGTTCTCCGCTCGGCTATTGTTGTGCAAGCTGCGTGAAGGGCTCATGCGTGTGCGGGAAATAGCTTGGTCGCCCTCAAGCTTTTGATCGGTATCAACCTGCTCAGCTACGCAACGCACCGCCACGCCGACATGGAGCGCCGTGCATCCGAGGATGCAGTTAACGACTTTGGGAGGGCGCCCATCGGCGAGGGCAAGGAGGAGCAGGTGCGTCCCTTGGAACGATCTCTGTTGTCTTTTCCCTTCGTCGAGGAAGCTCTCCTGCTCACCTCGTTACTTTGCCGCGGGCCTTATAGAAGTACAACAGCAAGCTCAAGGGATTGTTGAATCGTCCCGAGGATGATGCCTCGAAGAAGAAGGGAAGGATACCGCTCGAGGAGCTCAGTAGATGTTGGTATCCGTTTCATGCAGTTTGCGTTCTACCTATACTGACCAAGCACTCGTCATTCTTACTCAGATGATGTACGTTTGCCCGCTTGCGCGCGAGGGACACGGTGGGGCTTAATGGTATCGTTGCTGACCCTTTGCCGATCTTTCGCAGATGCTCAAGCGCATTTGGTGATTGTTGTTGGGGTGCTATCTATGCATACGCCCTGCTACACGCTTGCTGCAGGTTCACGATGCGTTGATTCCCGCATGTTGCTGAAACTGCGAGAGATGCGTTGTGCAGAGGGAGAGGGAGGCCGGTCGGCAGGAAACTTGCTCTCACCAACGGCGCATTCTGCAGTGCGGACAATCACGTCCAGAAGGTCAATCATATCGTGTTCATGGTGATAGTGTCGGACCTCGCGGCAAGGAATGGGGAAGCGGTGCAATGCATGGCGGGGCGGGGCGGACAGTACAACAACAGATACAGGGGGGAGGGTCGGGTTTCAGATGATATGCGAGGCAGTGCTTTTGAGTCTTTCTTCGAATAAGTAAGTCTAAAAGAGGTCCGCGTCGTAATGCTATTCGTGTACGCCGACGTCGAGCTGTCTGTCCGCTTTCACAGTGCGCGACGCCTTGGAGCGGTGAAAGGAAAAAGGCTGAGTGTTGCTATCTAAAGGTGACCCCCGGGTATCCCTGCGGCCGAAATGGAAGTCAGTAACGTCCTGTCGTGAAAATTTGGTAGGCTATCGTACGAAGTGTGACGCGACAGGCGATGGCGGCAGCGGCATGCCGTACCAGGGTGCGTTCGGGGGCATGATCGTGCCTGAGAGAAGACGGTCATGTACGCTCAGTCTAGGGAAAAAAATCGTTCTGAGGATATGTAGTCTACCATATCTGGGGGTGAAAGCGGCAGAATACCCGTAGCCCGCGACTTCCATTGACGGCCGGTTGACGCGCAGCCGCCAGTCATCGCCGCTCCACTGCGCCTGTCTGCGCTCGTGCTTGTAGACCTGGTCGAAAACGTATCTGCATACCCTTTGAACCGTGAGTGATGCTTGTGAAGCGCCGTGAGGAAGCCTGCACGAACCCAGGCGAAGTGAAGTAGCGGACGTGCTTGAACGTGAGAGCACGAGTGCGAGAGGCGATACCCGACGGCAGGTCGTTGAGCTAGCGCGGTAAAAAGCCTTCAGCACTGTCTCTCTTATTCCATGGATTGAACTCACGTCGTTCTCGAGCCTTGTCAACGTTGCGCGAGCGATGTCCGTGATGGCGTCTCGGTCGGCTGGGTCCTTCCGACCTTGGAGACCCCAGAGCCTGCGGGGGTAGCACCGAATTTCAGACAACATAGATAAATGAATTTTAACTGGTACTCACTTCACCCCCTCCGCGATCGCCATTGCCGATAGCGAGATCCTGCGCTTGGCCGTGTTGCCGCAGGTGAAAGCTGCCCCGCCGAACGACGCGTGCGAGCACTCCCAGTCGTGTAGCGCCTGCTCAGATCCACCCTCAGCCCTTCGCTGTTGATTGGAAGAGCCTATACGATACCTGAAAGGCAGCGGCGAAGCCTATTCCTGAGTGCTCAGCACTAGCTCGTAACGCGTACAGAGGACTCGGCAGACCCACCGAGCTGGGCGGGCGAGAAGTGCAGGAGATTATGCTGTTTGCCCAACCTTCAGTTGCCAGAAACCTCACGGTTGTATGTCTTGAAGCCCGATATCAGACTGACGAGGCTGGAGTATACGAGCCGGTGAGCCTCTTGGGCCTCGGCGAGTCCCGCAGCCTTCCCACCGAAGAGGAGGTCTTTCAAGCGAGAGAATACAGAGGGGTACGCTGCGAGCGGGGAGTGCCCGTCATGGTCGCTCCAGCGGTAGTGGTGGCGGTGGTTATAGGAGCCTGAGAGCATAGCGGCGGTTGGCGGGGATTTGGAAAGGCGGAGTGGACGTCAAGGTCAAGGGCGCAGAGAGGCATACAGCCGCGTCGAGCAAGTCGCGACAAATGCAAATAAATGCACGTGAAAATGCCGGCCTGCTTCGACGCGGAGTTGTCCAGTCGTTTCGGGAGACTGCAGCCAAATTTGAAGAATACATCATAACCCTCTGTAAGTGCGATCTCAATGAAAACTACAAACGCGCAACAGACCTCTCCCAGAACTGCCGAAACCTGCGCACGTGTCGATTCACAGCGCTGCGCGACGCTTGATTAAATTAAGGCAAACATAGTCGCATGCTTGTAAGATCGAGTGTATGGGAACTGTAAACGTTGTGCAAGTGACATGGCCCCCCCCTCCAGCACTCCCTACAACACTCAGAAGCAGTAAGCGTCCGCACAGCAGTACAGGCAGATACCGCAGCAGACCCTGTCACACCAGGCCCGCATTGAGCGCAGTCCTGCAAAAACCTTGCCACCAAGCAATCATGGAAAGTTTGATCCCACGACTCACATTCCTCTTCTCGTCCTGCTGGACGTAGACCGGCTGTCCTTGCGGAGCCGGCTCGTTGAACCTCGCCGGATGTAGCGCGACATCATGCACTCGATCTTCATTCGCCTGGTCAACAGAAACGCACGCTGTCCCCAAGCCTTGCCATCCGGAGGCCCTTGCGGAGAGTAGGGTTCTGCAGAGGATACTGACCCTGCGGTGCGTACTAGCCCTGGGGCGCGTAGTACTGTTGCCCAGCGGGCTGACCGTAGTACTGCACAAACGTGGAGGTCAATGGAGACCCTTTGACTGCACCTCCGAGGAAGAGTGCAACAAGAGCCTGGACCACGCACGTCTGAGTTGGACATGGGAGGGGTTGGGGGTAAAGCAACATTCGTCGGTCGTGGTTCACCAATTGAGAAGTGTCGATGAAGGCGATGGCTGCATGCAAAATTCGAGTTGGGGGATAATAGAAGAGCGCTGTAGATGCAGTGTGGACAACTAGAGGGCAAATAGACGACGAACGATGAAGCAAGGCGATTAACAGACTGAACAATGCAAGCGACGAGAGGGGCGGAAAAATAATAGGGAGGTAACAAAAGTGAATCAAGAATGCGCAGAGTCCTGGCTCGCACGCTGCCGGTATGCGGCCATCCCAAAGTCGTCTGGCGGGTCGGCGACGGCCTGTGTCGCAGTCTGCGGCGGCTCCTGAGAGAAGGGACGCTCGAGATACAGGCCCAGCCCCCTAACGTCCGGCGCGGAGCTGCGCTCGTCGAGGCGCACCGAGCCCTCCTTGAAAGGGGAGTCTGGCGCGACCTGTTTGCCGCTGGGGAACGATGCAGGTTCCGCCGCAGCCGACGCTGACTGCGCCTGCTGTGCGGCGGCGTCGTCGCGCGCCCAGCGGGCGAGCTCGTCGAACATGGGCGAGTCGAAGGAGGCCGCGGTGAGGTTGTCGGCGCTGAAAGGGGTATAGGGCGTGAAGGGCGTGTAGGGAGACGTCGATGCAGAATAGACGGAAGAGGATGCTTCGTGATAGTCGAATACTGCGGTCTCGAGCTCGGAGGCGGGAAGTGTGAGAGACAAGAACGCCGGGTGGGCGGAGAGCTCGTCCGCTGTCCAGGTGCCGCTCGTTGACGGGCGGGCAGCATCCGACAGGACGGCGTCAGGGCTGGCTGAGCCAGGGGAGGGAGAGGGAACTCCGCTGCTGCTACTGCCGCTGGCGTCCGCACCGGGGTCGAAGAACGGCGCGGTGTTCAGCGTGAGCGACGCTGGCGCCGACGCCAGACCGGACTGCAGCCATTCGGGGGGCGGCGGCTCGAAGAGGCTGGGCCAAGCGGCAAGGACCTCCTGCGGATCGACGAGGTACTCCGCCGGCGTCGCCTCGGGCGTGCCGATCTCTGCCCACGACGCAGCGAGACGACTGGGCGTGTCGGGCGCAGCCAAGTCTTCGGGCGAGCCGAAGTCGAAGTTGAACTCGTCCGCCGCGGGAGTCGAGTAGCCTTCGAAGGCTGTTCCGGAGGTGACGGAGGGTGTGCCGGTCGCGAGAAGCGGGTCGGGGAGGAAGGGCTGCGGAGGGGGAGGGGGGCGGTCGAGGGAGGAGGCCGGGGAAGGGGCTGCAGGTGCGTTGTATGCGCGGATCGGGGTGGGACGCTCGACGAGGGGTGCGAGCGTATCGGAGGGGGTAGAGTAGGAGATGATTGGGTCGCCGACAGTTGGAGTATCGGGTGGTAGTGGCGAGGCGAAATCGGGAAGGGGCGAGGATGAAAAGGAAGACGAAGACGCAGCGGCCTCCGAAGCTGCTCGGGACATCACCGACAACGACGGCTCCTCGGCGGCTGCAAAATGAGCGCCCTTCAGGAATCGGATGACGCCTGACTCCTTCTGGGGCGACGAGCCGGCGGATGCGGCGCCCGTGCGCTTGGGGACCTTGGGCTCCTTTTTTTTCGGCTGAAAGCGATAGTCCGGGTACTGCTGCTGGTGCTGCACCTTGCGCAGGTCTGCCAGCTGCTCGTACTTACGCTTGACGTCTGAAGGCTCTTGTTTCCAGAGCTCGGCGATGAGCTTGGAGAGGTTCGCCTGCGGCCGGCGCTCGTCGCCCTCCTCCGTTCTGGCAAGGAACAGCAGTCGTCAGCCTGCAATGCCAAGCGTTCACAGCGATGCGACTCACCGCATGTCGACAAGCTTATCGCTTCGATACAAGATCCAAGCGCTGGAAAGAGAAGTATGGCGATAAAAAAAAAGTCTGCAGCATTGTATAATCGAAACTATAAGGACTCACTTTGGAGGGCGAGGAGTATGGTCTGGTTTGGGCTTCTTCTCGCGCTTTGGGCGCGGTTTGCGCTGCCTCGGGGGCGCCGAAGACGTTCCCGAGAGTGCATGGAGGGCGGGGTTGATCTCGCCGTAACCAGCGGGAGGTCCGCTGTAGGCGTGCTCGGTGTGGTGGCGCATCGGGTGGGTATATGGGACAGGTTCCGGGACGGCAGCAGGATGGGGCGGAGAGTGGGAGGGAGGGTAGGGCGAGGGCTGATGGAGTCGAGAGTCGAACGGAGGGCGAAAGGGGGACGGATGGGGCGGGGGGAAATGAGGGGGAGCCGGAAACGCTGGAGATGCAGCGTTGCTTTGGTGAACGGTCGGCTGATTGGTGTAGGGGGAATCTGTTGGTCAGAGTCGGGGATTAATCAGCGATTAGGCAAGTGATGTGCTGCACAAGAAGCTCCGGGCAAATAGACATGAGAAAGTCAAAGCAGGCGAAGCTCTGTGGACGCACCGTGACAGTCTGGTGCGACAGGGCTGGCGTTCCAACTATACACTGCAGCGATGCCGCCTCGCAGCAGGACCGCTCCTTCGCGCTCGACTGGAGGCATCGTCTCCGCTACGGATGTGCGTTTCTGAGCTGGATCCTCGCTGGGTGCGCGCTCTCGTGGGGGCTTGGCGGCGGGCGACAAGGGGGTTGGCGGTGGGCGACAAGGCGCAGCGTCGGATGGTGCGGGGCTCGGAGGCGAGAGGGTCGCGAGGGAGGGGGAGGGGGAGAGTGGGGGCTGATGGGGCATTGCGCCA
>JTLS01000396.1:0-19816 GCA_000826855.1 Basidioascus undulatus
TTCTACGCGTAATACTGGGCCATCAGAAAGAGACCTCCTAACGGTAAAGTATGTGCTTTCATAGCTTAGACCGAGCCACTGTGCATCAGCTCAATATCTGACATTCAGAGCCAGCAGCTATGCGCTGACTCTGGAAAGACGGCAAAAGCACGCGTGGGTGAGCCCCCACAGTTTCTGGTTGAAAAATCGGTATTATATTTGAGTACATAAGCGATGATACTGCACTCACACATATTGTTCGGCCAACGCAGGAAAACTGGCCTGGGCAGCTGGGCATACCGATCGCGTTTGTTGTGGACGCGTCGACGCGTTAAATGGGATGTCTCAGATCTTGCACGCCTGTCGAAGGCGCGCCTTGCTCTTCGCCCCTTCGCCCCTTCCCGCCTCCCTTCCCTTCCTCCTCCTCCACCCTCTCCGCAGGATCCGCATTCCCATTTTACATACCCCGACTCTATCACAAAACGACTACCATCTACAGTTGATACCCTGGATCTGGACATCTCATCGTCACCGCCCCATCATGGCAAGTCCTTCAATGCTACACTTGCCCCATCGTGCTCGTCGAGCTCAACAGCGCTTCCGACCGGCAGTCCTCATCACCTCCCGCTGCTCAGCGCCCCAAACGCCGTCGCGATGACGATGACTCTTCCCTGCCCGACATACCCGCTCAGGCGTCCGGCCGGTCTGGCGGGCGGTCCTCGCCCATCCCCTCTTCTCTCCCGCCGTCGAGCCCGCCGCCGCCGTTCTCCGACTTGGACGATCTGGACCTTCTCGGCGAGCCGGATGAAGACGAGGAGGGCGAAGGTGACGGGGAGGATCTTTTCGGGGAGGGGATGGAGGCGTAAGTCGGCTGTGACATGCCCCGGCAAGTCATGCTCGGCAGGCGTGCTAACGCGCTCCTTACTTCCACAGCGACTACGACGAGAACATCCGCCTGGACGCATACGACATCGCCGACTTGAACGACGACGAGGACCTTGAAGAGCTGGACCCTGCTGCGCGTCGGGCGGCCGAAGCCAAGATGGTGCGCCGCGATCGGCGCGAAGGTGCCGGGCCGGGGCGACGCAAGGGCCGGAGCCGCGCGCCGGCGTTCTTGCACTCCGACGAGGAGGAGGATGATGAGGACGAGCGGCTGCTTGGCCAGCGCAGGCGGAGGAGGCACTATGACGAGCGGAGGGACGTGGATGATCTGGAAGGCGAGGACGAGGTGCGTTGTTCCTTTTGCGCCCCCGGGGAGGGCAAGGGGTTGAACTCGCTTTTTGTGATTGTGACACAGGAGATCCCGCTCGAGCACCTCGGCGACATCAAGGCGGCGAGCCTGAACGAGTGGCTCTTGATGGACAACGTCCGGCGGAGCGTCGCCAAGCACTTCCGCAACTTCCTCATCACCTTCACCGACGACCAGGGCATGTCAGTCTACGGCCAGCGGATTAAAACGCTCGGCGAGAGTTCGTTCTTCTCTCTTTGCTTATCATCCCTTTCGCCGCATCTGCTCACATGCTCGTGCAACGTACTCAGTGAACTCCGAGTCGCTCGAGATCTCGTACCTGCACCTGCTCGAGTCCAAGCCTACGCTCGCGTCCTTCCTCATCAACGCGCCCTCCGAGACGCTCAAGATCTTCGACGACGTCGCGCTCGACGCGACGCTGCTCTACTACCCCGACTACGAGCGCATCCACTCGGAGATCCACGTGCGCGTGACGGAGCTGCCCACGGCCAAGACGCTGCGCGACCTGCGTCAGACGGACCTCAACCAGCTCATCCGCGTCTCAGGCGTCGTCACCCGCCGCAGCGGCGTCTTCCCCCAGCTCAAGTACGTCCGCTTCGACTGCGGGAAGTGCGGCGCCGTCCTCGGCCCGTTCTATCAGGACGGGAACAAGGAGATCAAGATCAGCTTCTGCTCCAACTGCAATGGCCGCGGGCCGTTCCAGGTCAACTCGGAGCAGGTGCGTGCCGCTGCTGCTCTGCAATTTGGACGGCGCTGACTGATATGGGGGAGATGCAGACCGTCTACCGGAACTACCAGAAGATGACGCTACAGGAGTCGCCCGGGTCCGTTCCCGCCGGTCGTCTCCCCCGCCACCGTGAGGTCATCCTTCTCTGGGACCTCATCGACTCTGCGAAGCCTGGCGAGGAGATCGTGAGTTCGACTACCGCATTCTATTTTTCTCTAAACACGTGCTCACATCCGCCATGTTTTCAGGAGGTGACCGGCGTCTACCGCAACAACTTCGACGCCTCGCTCAACTCCAAGAACGGCTTCCCCGTCTTCTCGACCATCCTAGAGGCGAACCACATCAACAAGAAGGAGGACATGTTCGCGTCGTTCCGGCTCACGGAGGAGGACGAGAAGGCGATCCGCGCGCTGGCGCGGGACGACCGGATCGGGCGCAGGATCATCAAGTCCATCGCGCCATCGATCTATGGGCACGACGACATCAAGACGGCGATCGCGCTCTCGCTCTTCGGCGGCGTGCCGAAGGACATCAACCGCAAGCACCGCATCAGGGGCGACATCAACGTCCTCCTCCTCGGCGACCCCGGTACCGCCAAGTCTCAGTTCCTCAAATACGTCGAGAAGACCGCGCACCGCGCCGTGTTTACGACCGGCCAGGGCGCGAGCGCCGTCGGTCTGACCGCGAGCGTCCGCAAGGACGCCGTCACGCGCGAGTGGACGCTCGAGGGAGGCGCGCTCGTCCTTGCCGACAAGGGCACGTGCCTCATCGACGAGTTCGACAAGATGAACGACCAGGACCGGTGCGTTCTCGGTTACTTTTCCTTTTCCTTGTTCGTCCTCTTTCCTTCCCGGCGCCGACGATGTTGCATGTCACGGTTGTGCAGGACGTCCATCCACGAAGCGATGGAGCAGCAGTCGATCTCGATCTCGAAGGCGGGCATCGTAACGACGCTCCAGGCGCGCTGCGCGATCATCGCGGCCGCGAACCCGATCCGCGGGCGCTACAACCCGACGGTGCCCTTCAGCCAGAACGTCGAGCTCACGGAGCCCATTCTCTCCCGTTTCGATGTTCTCTGCGTCGTCAAGGACACCGTCGACCCCGTCATGGACGAGCTCCTCGCGCGCTTCGTCGTCGGTAGCCACCTTCGCAGCCACCCGACGTTCGAGCCCGAGACGGACGAGGTCAACGTTGGGACGTCGTTGGACGCTGACGTGCATTCATTCCCCCACCCCCTGCCGCCCCCTCCGGTTCCCACCAATCGCGAGACTGACTTGGCCGGCCTCACAGATCATCCCGCAAGACCTCCTGAAAAAGTACATCATGTACGCGCGCGAGAAGTGCCGTCCAAAGCTGCACCAGCTCGACCAGGACAAGCTCTCGCGGCTGTACGCGGACCTGCGCCGCGAGTCGCTCGCGACGGGCTCGTACCCGATCACTGTCCGCCACCTCGAGAGCATGATCCGGCTCTCGGAGGCGTCCGCTAAGCTCAGCCTCCGCGAGTACGTCCGCAGCGACGACATCGACCTCGCCATCCAGGTCACCGTCGGCAGCTTTGTCCAGGCACAGAAGACGAGCGTGAAGAAGACGCTGGAGAGGGTACGTTGGTCTTGCCGCTCTGTTGCTTGCTGCTTGCGCGGGCCGTGGCTGATCCGGCGGGAGATGGTGTTCGACAGGGCCTGCGCAAGTATGTCCACCAGGCCAAGGATTCCGAGGAGCTCCTCGCCTTCCTCCTCGGCCAACTTGTCAAGGACCGCGTGCGCCTGCACCGCGCAACCAAATACGAGGATCCCAAGACGGTGTCGATCACGATTCAAGACCTGGAGGAGCGCGTGCGTCGTCGTCTCCCCTCTTCTCCTTTCCCTCCCCTTTCCCTAACCTCCGCAGATGTTTAACCGACGGGTGCTGACGTGCGACCGTTGCACAGGCCAAGGACGTCGACGTCTTCGACGTCCAGCCGTTCCTCACGTCCCGCCTGTTCACGACCAACGGGTACCAGCTCGAGGACGGCGTGATCCGGAAGCACTTCCGCACGCACGACAACGCGCTTTAAAGGACTTGACTTCATTTTTCACTCTTCATCTTCTATCTTCTCTCTGCTGGTTCTCAAACGTGTTGTCGTCAATCATTCCCTGCTTCTCTTCCCTCGCTCGCTATTTGCATTACTCCTTCTTTTCGCTCGGTCGTTTGCTGTCTGTATCAAAAAGAACTGGCGATTTCAAGGTTGCTTGGAGCTGTTTAGTTCCGGGTTCAGACCCCGAGATGGTTGTGAACGAACGAGGCGTCAGTGTTGAAGCAAATGTGTACCCAGAAAGCCGCGATTGCGAAGTCTCGTGTTTATATCGTCCTGGCTTATGTCGGAAAGGTTCAAAATATGTTAAGAGTGGCTGTTACTTTTGCCCGCCTGAAGCATGCGTAGCAGTTAGGGTGGTCCTGCACCGCAACCAAGGAAGGTGTGTCACATCGGGTCCCAATGAATGGATGAGCGGAAGTGACATCTTCATGCTCTGGCTCTTCTTCTTCGTTCTCCCCATGGGCTTAGTAGCAGGGCCTTCTTCGGATGCCTCAGTCTCGAAATGGATCTGTCCCCCATCTGCACCGCTTCCGCTTCCAGCATGAACGGCCAGCCCAGGACCCTTGCAGGTTGAGGCGGAGGAAGCCGCCTGAGAAGAGAGTGAAGACAGGGGTAGCGTCTGCCTGCACGCCGGAAGATGCGGACATGATCCCGATGAGGACGACGGCGAGCGCGGCGAGGGCGGGTCCGCAAGGGGCCTGCATTGATGTGACAGACATCAAGGAGCGGTGGGGAACTGTAGCTTGATCAACCAAGGTTGGCAAAGGTGAGGGAGGCGGAGAGCGGGAAGAAGACGAGTGCGGTCAACATGCAAAGCCCCGAGCCGCACGCGGGTACAGTCGCGCCGACAGCGCCGCTGTCGAAGGGAGGGGAAACTGCCCGTACCTTCGCCTCAGTAAGAACAAGCGTGCGAAGACCTTCTGGACTCGTAGAAGGCAAAGAATGCGGGTATCCCTAAGTATTCCGAGAAACAGACGGGGACGAAAGAAGTCCGGAAGAGCGCAGGAAATGACATAGACTGCGCGGACTCCCGATGCTGTTTTGGCGCAGCTGCAACATAGCTGAGGAGGACCAGCAACGCGGGTCGAGGGCCAACAAGGAGCTGTTGATGTGGACGTAGACGAGTACATGGGTTGGGGAGGGCGAGGCTAACCAGTACGGGGTGACAGCTTGTCATATCGCATGCCGCTCGAAGCCAGGACTCCTTCCACAGTCGTGTTCAAATTTCGCTTGCGAGGTGGAAGGACAGGAGGGAGGGCAACATCACGGACTACGGAATCTCCGGTGAGTAATTGCTTTTCCTCTCTGCCTCCGGGACTCGCGTGCTGCGTGCTGAAGTTTCGCGAGCAATGGACGCCCTTGCATGGCGGTGGGGCTTGGAACTATAAATGTGGAGATGAATCACTGGGTACGCTTCGATCAAGGAGCACCGAAGTTCCGTACTGAGCTGAATCCCGTTCTGCGTCTTGACAAAAGCAATTTGCGCTAAGATACCCAAGGTCGACATCCTGTCCGCTCTCTTCTCTTCGCGGACGGAGATCAGGAGAGGAGGGAAGCTAAGAATTGATTTCCCTGGCACAGAATCACTCAAGCGCCCCGGCCGGCATCCAAGACGTCGCGTGCGACGGCGAGCACGTCGGCTGCGAAGCGCTGCGGGACCGTATTGCCGTCACTCGAACGCGCCTACATGTGTCAGTTTCGATATTTTTCAAACCTCATATATCCTAATCACCGACCGAATGCAAAAGCGGTCAGTGTGGGGCACATCCACGACGCGCGCGGCGTGACCGTCCGGCAATGGCCTGACACGCAGACGATAGTGTCAACGCGAGCAACGCCGGACGGCGCGACGACCCGAAGGAAGCGGGGAGGTTTGGAGGGAAGGGTCTCTTTCAGATAATTTTGACCTGAAGGACGAGAGTTGAATGAACAAGCTTTTGCGATTGGACGCTCGTAATGACCAGGCCTGCCAATCCGCGAAAACGCCCCCGATTGTCAATCTCTTTCGGAGGTTGCAAATGCGCACAATGTCTGAATATTTCGCAACACCGAATTAATAGGTGCCTACAACTTCACTCGCTTGATCCAAGAGTCGATTGAGAAGCTCCTTCGCAGTCGCCCTCGCCTCAGGTTGTAGCTTCAAGCACCTCCTCAGGAACGCCTCAACCGCCTCCCTTTCCGCCTGGTCCAGAGGCGGAGCATCTCTGGCGAGGCACTCGCCCAGAAGCAGCTTCGGCTCGAGGTGTGTCGTGAAGTGCGCAAAGTTTTCAGTCGCGGCAAGTCAGTCGGAGCGCCGAACGAGAGAGCAGGGATGAGGTACAGCCCGCTTACCGTCTTCCTTGAAATACAGATCCTGTGCTTATTTTCTTCCAGCATGTCGGCGGGGAACCTCTCGCCAAGCGCCTCGGTCATGCGCGCCAAGTGGTCCTTGTCCCTCGTCCAGTCTGACTCGGAGGTGGGCTCGAACAGCCAGCAGCCGGTGACGAGCTCGTAAACCTATCGCATATAACAAAAAATTACGAAAATTGTCCAGTGAGCGTTTTCGGGAAACGAGGGTTGCAGGCTTGGGTGTTGGGACAGATGGACGAGACATCCAAGGTTCCAAATGTAATGTCCACGTCGGTCCCGCAGGAGTAGACCATCGAAGGTTAGGAAACTACGTACGCGACGACGAGGTCGAGGTCGATCGACCGGGCGAAAGATGATGTTGTTGTGCTTGAGATCTGCGCAGGGCGAGATAGCTCGGAAGGGAGAAATTCGAGAACACGGACGTACAGGTGCGGGCATTTCCATAGTCATTGTGAAGGTAGTCAAGCGCCAGGAGGAGCTGGCCGACGATGCGCCTGGTGATAGCCATTGTGAGCTGCATCTCTATCTGAACTTTCCTGAAGTAGTTGAGGTTGAACCCGAGCGCCTCCGTTACAATGCATCGGTGCTCTCCATGCGGGCTGTCTAACGCGAACGACTCAATGAACTCGATGAAGTGGCGACGACCAGGGTGCGTAGAACGCGATCTGGACCATCTTCTCGAAGAAGGGAATCTCGTTGCTCGCTTGAGGGTGTGTGTCCCTTCGGCGGTCAGTATCTTGAGCGCCACGAACTGATCCTGCCTGGGAAGGTGTGCACAGCGGTGGGTCAGCTTGATGAAAGGGAAAGCAAGCTGTAAAGTATTCAACACACGACAAATCTCGCGCAAGCCAGAATTCGAGTATATTCCCCACCCCAGTTTACGGACGATCACGTATTACCCGTCGAGGAGCGGCTCTCCAAGCCAGGCCGGGTAGTAGCCCGGGTTGTCGTCGCCTCCTTCGCCCGCCGGACGCAAGTCCTTCTCAGGGAGGCCTGGATCGTCCTCGACGGATGAGCTGGACCATGAATCCGAGGAAGGAGACCCGTCGTCAATAGAACATAACGAAGACCGCCCAGAAAGCTCGGCGAGGCGGTCGTGAAAGTCGCGGTAGTGGATCGCGGGCGATTCGAAAGAAGACATCCGATGCGGGCAGGCCGAGCCGCGAACAAGCGAGTGGCTAGGAAGTGTGAGCGGACTGGGATGGATCTATATGGCAGGCGCATGGACAAAACGAGACCACGGGTGGGAAGTGACGAAGGGTGAAAGCAATGCGCGGATGCGATTGAAGCCACAGCCGAATTTCCTGGGAGTTTCACGTCAGTCAGCTCGGACGACCTGAAGTCAATAATGATGCAGAAAAATGTTCGGGGTATACTAGTCAGTTAATCTAGAAGCAAGTAGAGTTCACCACATACCACGGCGCTTTGGTGGAAGCGTCGCAGCTTGCAGCGCCGTCGAGACAGTAACGAAGCTCTCGATACCACTAAGGACGCGCTGCACGAGATGCAGCAAACTAGCAGGGCATGCGCAGTGCGGTGCAATGGAGACCATCAGTCGTGCATCCACTCAGCATCTCCCAACCCGTCACGGGCTTCAATTCTCAGTCCTCCTGGTCAGATCAATCACCCGTCCGTCGTACATCGGCTCGATCCTCTTGGCAGGTTGATGGGTAGCCGGCTAACCTCGAGCTCGATCCCCTGTACTGCATGAGGAAAACGAAACATTACAAAAGGTCAAGAACACTCCACACCGTCGAAGGTCAGCTCCCTCGTTCTATAGCGCTTGTGCGACTGTTCCTTCAGGCCGTCGTTCCGGACCGTCCTGAGCGCGTCGAAGTTGCGAAAGATTTAGCATATCATATAACATCCTTTTCCATCGAGAAACGCTGGATTGACTGAATGCGGGCCGGGACGAGGAGCCGGGTAAAGCGGCGTGGACTACCGGTCTCCGACTCGTTCGGGGACGGGCAGGTTATCGGAGGAAACGGGAAACTGGCGAACGTGCTAGACGTGAGAGGAGCGAGAGGGTTGAGGGGTGAGCTTGGCAGTGAGGTCAGTTGACGATGATGCGCGGACGCGAAGCGAGCGTTGAACGGTGCGCAATCCGACCAGTGCGTGAGGGACGAATGAGGCGATGATAGGCTTGAGCAACGAGTGAACGCCTGGAGTCGATCGAGTTACGCGAAGTGAGTGTGAGCGACGACCTCAGTTCCCCCACTCCTTCATCGTCAGCTACTCCCGCCCGTGCCTTCCTCCACACCTGTCCACCCAGACCTAGCAAACCACCGCGTTCTACCGAGCCGTCCATGCTTCTGCGTCCAAGCGTCCAAGGTGTACACTCCTCCGCCTCGATCCACCCTGGCTCAGTGGTGCTCCTCGCCGTGGCCGTTGCCGTGGTGGTGATCCCACGGGTGCTCCCAGCCCTGCGGAAGAGAAGGGAGGATGTGAGCAATGTAGAACCGCAGGATGCGGGAGAGCGATGCGAGGGCGCAGGGATTGCGGAGAAGGGAGCCGAGTCTCCCACTTCGCGTTATCCCGCTTCTAGACTGCGCCGGTACGACTACAAATAATATCAGGTGCGTCCGAGAAACTCACCAGCAGGTGCGGCAGGTCCTGCCTGTTCCCGGCCACCCTCCCGCTCATCAGCTTCCATGCTCCCCCACCCCGCTCTCCCTGCCCAACGTACCGTCCGCGGTAGAAGATCCAGAACCACATAGTCGCGCCAAGAGCCTTGCCCACGAAGCGGTGGAAGACGGGGGGCTTGGGGGGGTTGAAGCCTGTTACCGGCCCGTTCGAGCTTAGCCAACGCTGCAAGAAGCGGGGGAAGGGGCGAAGGAGGAGGTACCGGGTCCGGCGTAGCCTGCGCCTGCCATTTCGATGATTCTGCACGTGAAGGTTGGGTGCCGATATGAGCACGGAGAGTTGTGTGGGGTCTGGAGCAAGCGAGACGGACTGATGGAGGGGAGGGGAGCAAGGGGGTGATGGGCGGAGGTAGGGAGCGAGAGAGCGCCTGAACGGGCCTCTCGGCTCGCACGCGTTTACTGGCTTCCTGCCTTGTCTTCTCGCTTGACCTCCTTGAACTTGCTCCTTCGTATCTTTACGCACAACTCGCCATGTTTTCCTGGCTCACATCCTCCTCATCATCACCGGCGACATCCTCCTCAGACTCTCAATCAGAGCCGGCGACCACCTCCACACCGACCTCTCAGCCAGCCGCTTCAGTCCCCGTCTCCTCCCGGCCGTTCGCCTCCATCCAAGCCGAAGAAGATGCCCGCCTACGGGCAGAGCTGCCCACGCCAGCTGAAGTCCCCGGCTGCCTGACCCTCTTCGACACCTACCTCACCTGCTACAGTCCGTCTTCCTTTTCACCAGACCCTTCTCCCGGCGCTCACCTCAGCGCCATCCCGCAGTGCTCCGCCCCCAACTCCTCAGCATCTACCGCTATGGCGAGTACTCCGAGTGCAGCGTGAAATTGGAGGACTTCAAGTGGTGCATGGCGCAGAAGGGGCTCGACGCCGAGGGAAGACGCGATGCGTGGATCCAGCGCAGGGCCGAGTGGTGGGCTCGCCGGAGGACGGAGAGGAGCAGTGAGGACGTGTGGAATATCAGAAAGTGCGTGCCTGTCTCTGTCCAGGTCATGGGGAATGGAGAGCTGGGAGTTGACAGGGTGGGTCACAGAGAACCGCTGGAGAACTTCCCGCCGACGGGCGAGATCGTCTTGGAGGAGACGCTGGCGACGTGACGCTCGATGCATTGCCATGGATTTTTGATCGCCTTGTGGTTATCATCTCGAGTCACTCTCACACCCACTCACGCTTCACTGGACTCCCTCTCTCCAACTCAAGGGTGCTCGACTTCGCGGTTGTCTTCGATCGTCTCGTACTGATCAGCTCCTGTGCGCATTATAGTGCTACTTAGACCAGTGTAACCCTATAGCTCACCACCTATGATGCTTTTATGTTCTGATTTGATAATGCTCACCTTTATTTCCGCAGCAGTCGAATGCTACCGCTGTAGCCGCCGCGGTCCAGCCTCGACGCCTTATCGACTGCCTTTCGAGATTAACCGTCTTGCCTCTCGCGCTGCTTAATACTCTCTTCGAATGCGTCTGTCGTTCCAAGCTCGGATTCGCATTTCAATCGGCGACATTTCATCTGTGGTTCGGCAGCCTGAGCGTCAGCGGGAAGTTCAGACTATCGCTCGCTTATCCATCTAAGCACGGCCTTTCCCCCCTTCCATCATTCCATACTCTTCCTGTGGCACCGCTGCCACAATCGCACACCTCGACGGCAACACTCTGACAAACCCATCACAGCTTCGGCCGCGAGGCAGCCTTTACCCGTCTCCCTCGTGCTGTCTCGCATGTCTTCTCCATACGAAACGCACCCAGCCTGGCACACTGCCTCTCCCAGGTTTCATTCGCACTACTGGCACACATAGAACAAGGGCAATTCGTATATCATTTTCTCTCTTGGTATCGTCGTCGTCTCCCACCTCGTGCTCATCACACTCGTTCCTTCTTCCTCCTCTGCCCCCCGACAGTCCCTCCCTCGCTCACGACTCAAACCACCCCAGCGGCTCGTTGGTGTCGAACGCGACGCCGCCCTGCTCGCCCGGGCGCGAGTGCAGGCTGTGAAATTTGACATCCCAACTGTCGTCCTCGCGGTGCTTCTTGAACGCGCTGTGTTTTTCCGTCCAGATTGGTTTCGTCCGTCACCATGCTGTGCAGGTCATAGTAGAGGAGGAACGGGAGAGAGCGTACCGGACGTGGACGCAAGACTGCGTAAATGTAAGGGAGGGAGTCAAGAGTAGCTCGGCGGAAACAGGGGGGCGGGGTAAGGCGCACGTCTTTCACACTGTCCTCGTCGACTTGGATCTTGCTGTGCGAAGCGTAAGAGAGGCAGCGTCAGCGTCCGGCCCGAACGTCTGCAGCGTTGCACTGACCCGATATAAACGCTTCCCGTCGGGCTCTGGATCTGTGCTCACACCCCTCACTGTATCAGCATCTTTGTAGTGTGCACATGCAGATGAAAAAGATCCGACACACCACCCAGCTCTTGAGCGGCCTCCAAATCTCAATCTCGATGTCCTGAGACTTGTCCGTCCCGTGCTTGTGGTCGTCCTTCTTGATCCTCCTGATCTGTTCCCCAAGCTTCTCATCAGATCTTAGCTGTCTTAAAGTAATCCCTGTGTTTCAGTACCTCCTTCAGAGCGTCCCTCTTGACCTCGGGCTCGTTGAACACCTCCAGCGCCTTCGCCGAGACGTCCTGGACCTGTTCCCCGCGGTACTGCACGTGAGCTGCAAGCAGCAGCGCTGCTGAGAGTGGAACAGAGCGTACAGGCTCGATCTCGTAGTGCCCAGGCGGGAGCTGGCCCATTGGAAGCGCACCGTCGTGGTTCTCCTTGGCTAGGTTAGACTGTCCGCAGCGTCCAGCGTAGTCAGACGGGGTGGGCGGGTAGAAGGGGAGGGACGCTACGGCCCACCATTGTGGCTTTGTTGGGTATTTTGGGGTGAAGATGCGGATGCGCCGGTGGTGTTGGTTCTGGATGAAAGACGGTGAGGGTGAGGGACGGACATGGCGTCACAGTCCAGGGTCGCAACGTGGCTGCGGAGGCGGCCCGTGCTGCACTGTCATAGCACAGCTTGGCACAGCAACTTCTTCGAAACTCAGCACTGAAATGCGAAGGGAAATGGTGCAGAGTGTGCGCAATAGCTGAAAGGCGAGGAGAGGCGATAATTGAAGAACGCACTTGAAAGGAGGAACGGAATACGCAATCGAATGTGAAACACATTCACTCAACATCCGCGTGTATGGAACGAGTAGCATTGCTCTGCTTATACCTCGTGAACGATTTCGGCTGTCGGTAGTCAAGGTGTCAAGGCTGCTAGCAGGTGGATTCGAGCTGAAACCAATTAGTTCCCCGTAGCAGCAGTGGGATCCGTTTGCGGTGGTCATCGTCAAACTACTCAGATGCAACAGAGAATGCGTGTTGCTCGAAGAATGTACAACACGAGAAGCATTGGTCAAGAAGTAGCTACAGACGACCAGCGCCCAGGCCCAAGAACAACCGACGAAGAGCCCGACCCAACGGGGGCGATGGTCAGACTGCTGGGACGTAGCTCGGGTGCAGGTCACCGATACACCAGTCCTTCGTCAGTGACCATGCGCGGCGGCAGGTCTGACAGCCAAGGACGCACCTTCTTCTCAAGCCTGTGGTCGCGCAGCCCCGCGGCCCTCGTGCGGTTTTCGCGCGCGTTGTAGATGAACGCGGCGAGTACAATGATGAACAGGCTTCCCAACACCTTTCAGTCCAAGTCAAATAAAAAAGCTGAAGTGAAAGAGGCACGCGATGCAGGTGCAGAGGTTGATGGAGCTGCCGATGGCTGTGCAGTACAGGGACCATGAGCGACGGCCACATGACGATGAAGAAGGTAAGAGAAGTTACGAATGGTTCGGAGCTGTGTGTCCATGCCCAGGCGTCAGCCCTACGATACAGTGGACAGACTTGTGCGGCGCACGCGAGTAAGCGCTGTTTTCGGGTGTCGAGCGCAATTCCGGCGCGCACCGAAACACAGGATGCCAAAGCGGAAGACTGCGCCGAAGCGTGACATAACATCAGCGGATTTGCCGAAAGTGCAATATAGGAGAAATCCTCGACGCACCCAGCTCATTTCCCTTATAGAAGCGTGAAAGGTAGACGCCCCACGCCTGCAGGAGGGACAAGCATCGGCGCCTGACGGCCCGGCTCAAAGCGAAGAATGGCCTACCGGAATGACACCACGCTGTTGAAAACAGCAGGTTCATAAAAAATCACCCATATTCAAGGCCAGTTGCGAGAGACGCACCTCGGCTATAGCCACCAGAATGCGCACGAAAAGCAGGCCGCCGAAGTTCTGAACGAAGGTGGTCAAGATGGTGCTGGGACGACGATCAGAAAGTCAGCATGCTCTCGGTGTTGCGGAGATAGACAAACGGACGAACAGGATTCTGAAAGCCACAAGTAGGACAGGAAGGTCGATCTACGCGCCGATCCTGGCAAAGACGACCGCGTCCCAATCGTTCAGCCGCGCACGTATGCCGGAAAGGAGGACGGGGCACATCCAGATTACTTACGTTTGATTGGGATCTAGGGGAGGGGTAGGTACATCAGTCTGTCAAGACCCAGGGAGGCCCTCCTACACTCATCACAAGCACGACAACAGCCTGTAACGTCCGCACAATGGTTCAGCAAAGGTTCAAGAAATCGAGCAAGTGAAGGCCTCGGACGCACAGCGCCTCAGCGTCAAGAGAGTGTTGAGCTGAAGCCCTTCGAGACCTGGAACCCAGAACGGCATCAGAAGAGGAGGCGTCGACCAGTTCGAACCCTACCGCACCGATCTCCTCGGGCATCCCAGCAACCAGCGCGTTGGAGAGAGCCGAACCGCCCATCGCCCTAGCGAATACAAATTCAGATCAGTCATAAGCGGACTATTCTTGACGAGAACGTCCTTACATGATGAGCTGAAGGAGGAAGGCGAACGAGATGAGGCGCAAGTCCAGCTGTCCCGTCGACGCATTCAGCCACCACAGCACGTCCCGATCGACTGAATTTGCGAAAATTATCTTGCGCATAATGCGAAGCTCAATCGCCGCGTCGATGACCACAGGGATCTGAGAGTCGCCCTTCGCGGCGATGGACATCGAGTCCAGCGAAGGCGAGCGCTTCACTGTAGCGCGCTATGACAACTCCCGTATTGTCCTGAGGACCCACCGGAACAGCTGTAAGAGAGCACACTTTGAGTCAGCGGGAAGGGGGAGACCTGTGTACGTGTACAGGGCGAATAGGTCAAGCTGGGAGCCGCACCTGAGCCCTCGACAAACGCACCCTGCGCCCAGCTGAAATGATGCCCGATGAGCTCTGCAGCTCGCATGATCTCCTCCTCCTGGCGTTTGTCCTGTCTCGCCTTTTGCATAGTAAGCTCGATGAGGTGGCGTATAGTCGACGAGCGGAGCCTGGCGTCCGTGGCGCTCCACATCAGCGAAGCACGCCGGCCACTGTCCGTCGCCGCGTCGACATTCTCCAACGCGAGCATGATCGAGTCCATCTCTGACTCTAGCGCCTGCAAGTCGCGGTTCAAATTTGCCCATGTACTCGTCATCCGCCTGTATCGCCTTTCCGAGCTCGCTGAACCGATTCTGCAGCCCGCCAAAGAGGAGTTGATATAGGACCAGCAGGACGGTCCGAGCGTTTCCGGACGTTGAGAACTGGGAGTATTGACGACGTGTTGATGCTCGAGAATGTCCATCCATACGAGGATGGTGAGCTCGGACTTGCGTCCCTGAGGCGAATGGAAGAGCGCGATTGACTGCTGCTAGGCCAGCGTCACCGCGCAAGCAGGCGAGGATTCTGGGCATTGCGCTGGTATTGATCGACATGATTTGGTTCCTGTAAAGATTCAAAAAGATGGACCAGCAGGTCTGGTGGTCGACTAGTGGGCACAATGGTGTGGACTGTAAAGAGTCCCCAGCTAGAGGTGGGACAGCGCGTCGCTTCGAGCGTGCGCACTTCGAGTATGCCGATTCGATCGAAACGAATGACGATATTGGGTTGAGGCCTGGTAATGGTCTTTTGGATGAGAGCGAGGCGGTGGTTATGTATGGAGGACGACAAGGGCGACCGTTCCTCCCAGCTTCCTGGGTATTTGCGCGTGATTTGTGCTCATGCGCAAGTAGGTACGATGAAACTTGACGGAATTGGATGGAGTTGAATGCAACCTTCTCGCTCGTGGCACCGGCAACTCCGTCCTCAGGTCTTGCTCAAGGGGGCACTTCTCGCGCTGCGACCAACTTCTGTATTATGGCCTTTTTTTTGACATATTTTCTCGCCAATTTGCGAAAAATGTGAATGACTGCCCACAGCTTGCAGTGCGTAGTCGTGTCACTTGGCTCAATACCCTAATAAGTCTGTTTCAAAGTAACTCCGAAGCAAATATCTGTTTTTATGTCACAGTATGAAGGAACTACCGTCCAACCTTGGGGGTCTCTGTGCCAGTGCCCTCAATTGCGCAGCTAAGCACGACGACCCTAACCAGCGCTTCTTCACGGTCCGAGACGACGAGCTCGCCGACATCCGGGCAAGCTCCGGGCGCCCTTGCCGACAGACTCAAAAATGACAAATGCTTCGATATCCACGACAGCGACGAAGAGCTTGCGCGGGCTATTTATCTTCATTCTCCACCGAGGCTTTGACGACAACGAGCTCCAGATCGCGTTCGAATTGGTCATCCTCCAGCTCAACTACCAGGCCTCGCACCCGTCCTTCGAGCCCCTCACGGATATCTTCCCATCCTTCCGTCCCGCATTGAAGGGGGACCCATCCGCGTCCCCGTCGCTTTTCCCGCCGTCATCGAGCAGATCCGCACCGCTGCCGGTACGCCTCCTTCGGGGTCCTGTTGCTGCTGACTCTTGAGCTGACCACTTTTTTTCTTTCAGAATGTTTGAGAATTGGGAATGTCGGAGTCCTTTCGGGGTTCATGCTCGCCTACGCGAACTGGTTCGTCGACACCGTTGACAATAACATGAGCGCTGCTGCGGCTTGAGGCTGATTCCAGTACTCTTTCTGACTTCTCTCAGGGGAGCACAGTCCAGGAACCTTGCATCTGATTTTGCGTAGTAGGCTGTTGAGCCCGAGTTTCAGAACATCCGGTTCGCTGTTGTCGATTGCGAGGACTGCCTAGCGGTCGTGCGCGCCCTGCAGCCGACGGGCCAAGTCTTGATGCCGTTCATCGTCGTCTTCGACCATGGCGAGCAGAGTACATTGGTGAGATTCTCTATTCTCTAATACTTGGAGGGATTCCAAGCTCAACGAGAAGTTCCGGGGTGCAGAACGGCTGCATGGCAAGGGAGGTCGCGCAGAGCCGTCTGCTCGAGAAACGGCCTCTTCTTACTTGCCCGTGGACGCCCGCCTCTTCGGCGTCGCCAGGAGGCCATCCTATGCCCACAGCCTACGCGAGAGCCCAAGGCTATACCCGCATCTCCCGCGTCTAATAGTCACCCTCATATCAGCTCGGCGGGCCCTGCTGCGTTTCTCGACTTCCCGTCGCTAGACTCGTCGCGCACCTCGCAAGGCCGACCCGCACTTCTTCGACCTCTGCGGCTACCGCTTCAGTGTCGGCGAATGGGTCTTCAGCTGCCACACGTGCGTACTTCCTGTTTCGTTTTCCAAACGTCGAACCCATCGTTGTTACGATGGGGCTCAGCTGCGGCGTCGACTACTGCCGGATCTGCACGGCTGCGAGTGTCGACCACCGCGAGTGTGAGTTTCACCTTCACGTGGCCCCGGACCCCGGCAAAATCTGCGGCGGTGTTAAATTCCGGGGGAGTACCACGATAAGCCTTGTGGGATAACTGGCCACGCTCTCGCTGGCAGTATGCATGGTATGCATCTGGTTGGGTTCTCGCAGAACAGCAGCAACGAGCGGGGAGCGTACTTGGACCTGTGAAGCGAGATGTCTGTCGGATGTACACTTCTTGATGCCTAACTCTTTTCTTTCTTTTCACTCCGCCCCCATGGCAGCACTTGGCCCTGACTTGTTTTTTCGTACCCTTCTTGATGACTGTCGACCACAGCAACGGTCGCTGTCCGATGGAACTGCTTCTTAATACCCTCTGCGTTCAGCTGCAAATTCATTTTCTATATTTTAATATACCTTACGATCTAAGTGATTGCCCAAGCATGCTATCAACGATCAGGCCACGGCATACGAGAATGCACCGTCGGATTCAACGCTGAGCGACATTTGGCCGCCCTTTCTTGGATTTTCCCTATAGATTACCTTCTAAATTAAAGATCTTTAAGATAGGAAGCTCTCCAACTTCAAAGCGCTCTAACAGGAGGGTCGGCCAGGTGCCGTACCACTTACAGCTGTGATTCACGCCCATCGACGTGCTTGCTCCTGGATTCCGCTTGTATGTCGTAGTCCTTTTGGCCTCTAAAATATTTTGACTTCATCAACAGTACAACTTCTGCAATTCTGGGGCTTGATGTGCATGCCCCATGAGCGCGGCGCTGCCCCTTCGCGCGCTGCGCAGCGTGCTAACCGACCGCTCGCATTGGCCATAGAACGCCACGACGCACCGACAACGTAGGTTGTGGGCAAGGCGTAAAAATGATTTTGAAAATCTGCCACAGCTGAGGACTAGGACTAAGATGGGGTCACTTCAGGCAAAAGCAGCCTATGCTGCCTCTGTCGCCCGCTGCGTCCTTCGATAAGCAGTCCGAAGCCCTACGGATCCTTCATGCGCGCATTCTGCGTTGGTGCTACCGTGATAGGAGACGCAATCCCCCGCAGTTGACAGCCCGCAGACCTTGAAGCAAACCGCACACGCGAACAGATGTCAAATACAAGCGATGCTGTACCATATCATCACCCAACAGCCATGCACAGAACGCAACAACATCAACCCAACAGCAGCGTTCCGGACTGAATACACAAGAAAACAAAAGGCAATAACATGACGTATCTAAGCTCAGCGTCCTCAACTCACTCAACCAGCCTAACGATCGCGTCGGACCCCCTTCACCTCGGTCCTCGACAAGCCGCCGCCCGAGGTCGCCCTGCCACCAGCTCGCTCCTGCAGCTGAGACATAACAGATTGTCTCAATTCTACGGGATCGAAGCTCAGATGGGAGCGTCGACTGACTGAGACCAAGTACCCGAGCCCGGACCTTTGCAGAAAGCGGCGCGTTGCGCTGGCGAGGTCGGGTTGCGGGAGGTTTGGGTGGGATGGATGAAGCTCTAGTAAAGGTTGCGCATGCCAGAAAGGAGGTGGTAGTCGCGGTCGTCGATTGCGCTGGCGCGGTAGAGGTCCAGCAGAATACTGGGGATCGTCCCCTGGAGCGCCACAGCGACGTCGTTGGGCGGCAAAGCGCTTCCGAAGATCTCCATGTAGGGAGTTGAGATCGTCGGCCGGACATTCTGGGCAAAAATATGGATGAGAGTGATAGTATGGTTGGATGTGGTTGGGGGCAGGTGGTGGTAGGTGGCAGAACGAGAACAGCAGCGCGGATCATTCGATTGAAGGCCGCACGTCTTGGCCCGACCTTTGTTGACGAGGAAGTTTCAGAGGCTCATCATCCCACACCATTATAAAATGTGGACTGTATCATAAAACTATAGCTATCTGACGGTAATGATTGCAAAAGAAGAGTCAGGGACAGTCGAACACCACCGGCAGCGATGACATTCAGCTCACCGTGAACATCGAACCGCACCTCCCACTGAAACGACATTTGGATGTTGAGGAGTAAAACAATTGTGTTATTCTTCCACGACTGTACGGTACGAGAATAGGATCAATTCGAGCGCAGGGAGGGCACAGCCCGCTTCAACGCCGGACCACCGACCGCTTTCAGTGCAGAACGCCCGCCCGCACACTCCCCACACCTACAGACAAACCGCACTCGCAAAACCTATACAAAGCGATACTGTACAAAATCACCAGCCATGCACAAAAACCCAACAACATCAACATCAACATCAACGAGTGAGCTCAACTAAACACAAAAACAAAGAACAAATAAGATGGGGTATCCAGGCTAAAACTCATCATCGTCCTCATGACTCATCTAACTCAACCAGCCTACTGGTCTTGTCGCTCCCTCTCCTCCTCCCGGTCCTCCCCTCCGCGCCGGCGCGTCTTCTTCTCCCGCATAGCAACGAGGTACTTCCTGAACTTCCCGCCGTCTCCCCCTCCTGCGCTGTGCGGAGCAGTGGGTGGGGAGGACGGTTGGGAGGTGGAGGCGGAGGTGGAAGCGGAGCGAGAGGGAGGAGAGGAGTGCATGTGCGCGTGCGAGGCGGCGAGGTCGCCTGTCGTCAGGGGCGGGTAGGACGACGGCGGGCGTGGAAGGTTGAGGTGCGGCTCGTGTGGAGTTGCGGAGTTCGAGTTCGAGGCGGAGGACGAGGGGGAGGAGGACGAGGGGGAGAAGGACGAGGGGGAGGAGGGCGCCGCGCCGGGGATGAGGCGGAAGTCTTGTCGGCACTGTTTGTGTTCCTCGCGAATCAGTATCGAGAGGGGAAGGTGGGAAGGAAGGCCGTGAGTGAACGCACCAAAGGACACAAGCTCGACACCTGCAACAGCCACTGGTCGATGCAGTGCGCATGGAACCGATGGTGCCCCTCGCATGGCAGGATGCGGACATCGTCGCCCTCCTCGAAGTCCTCCACGCAGATAGGGCACGTCTCGCGCCCCATCGCAGACGGGTGGACGTCCGTGCCCTCCGCAGCGTCGTGCTGCGCCGGTGACGCCTCGTTTCGGCGCTGCCCATCCGCTTCCTCATCCATCTCTTTATCCGCCTCGTCCCCATCCCGGGATCGCCTCGACGCAGCGACTACCGGCGCAGCAGTAGCGGCGGCGTCGGGGCGATGGATGCCCTCCATCTCGTGCCCCTCCTCCGG